>LKNJ01002425.1:10493-84389 GCA_002120245.1 Maccullochella peelii | reverse complement strand
TGCCCCACCTGCCACTACCCGTGCCCCAGCTGCCACTACCCGTGCTAAAGCTGCTACAACATAAAATCAGAAATTTTATCCACAGACCAATAAGTGAATGAAAACCAATATTGAATGACTTCGATTTTTGACATCAGCTTTGTTTTGTGTCAGTTTGTCATGACAGCTGTTTCTTTCTCTTTTCAAATTGAAATAATGTTGTGTTTTCACACTCATCATTGTAGTTCAATTAAACATGTGGATCAAAATCAGTATATTCTCTGGAGTATCTGCTAAATAAACTTTATAAATGGAAAACATGTTATGTTTGTATTTATTAAAATACATATGTATTAGAAACATTAGTGAGGCTGTGTAGACAGGTGTGTATCAAAGAAATGATTAGATATAGATAGATAGATAGATAGATACATACATACAGTTTATTTCATTGACAGTTGCAGTCCAGTTGTCCTTTGTTGGAGGGTTTGGCTACAGCCATTTCCGTGTGATGGCTTTTTTGCTATCAGCTAAGAATATTTTAAACAGATATTCATCCTGAGCCATGAATTTGTCTGGGGTTTTACCCAGGTACAATGTGACAAAAGAGAAATCAATGTCTATTCCAAAAATGTTCATTATTTCTTTAGTAATCTCTTGCCAATATGAAAAAATTTAAGTGCAATCCCAAAAATATGACAATGGTCAACCATTGTTTTTTACCACACTGACTCCAGCATTGGTCAGCTGGGATCGGCTCCAGCCTCCCACGACCCTCTATGGATAAGCAGATATAGATCATAGATGGATGGATGGATGGCTCCAGCATTCATCTCATCCCTGTTAACCATGTTGAATGAATTTCAATTTTGGAGTCACAAAGTATTGTATGATGTTCTGCCAACAGGACTCTCTCCAGGACCTTGACTTGGTTGTCTTAGCCTGACTTTCCCATATATCATTCCAAACATCTTCAGATTCCTCCAGGCCGGATTCCTTCTCCCATTTCTGTTTGACATAGACAGTTGTTTAGTTTTTGGAGTTTTTGTACTCTATTGTATGTTCATGATAGTGATGGACATACTGTATGTGCGTGGCAATGTATTGGTACCTTGGTATCTTCATGGTTCTTACAGTAGGACTCCTTTCATAACCTCACCCCATAAAGCCCTCGTGGTATATGTTACCAGAGGGGGCCCTTGTTTAGATCTACAGAACATAACTAAGGAAGGATATGAGGATGGGGTATTTAGACATGTAGGATATGTCTGTATAAGGATAAGAGCAGAGAGTCCTAAAAATACCAGGGCTATGTGAGTGTGCTTCAGTGTAAAGAGAAGAGACTATAGACCATATATTGCTCTGCTTCCCAGCCGTAACAATAAAGTAGAAGAAATCTTGCTTGTCAAGGTTATATGTATTTGAAATTTTTTTAAAAGACTCTAAGCCATTGTTAGCTGTTACACCTTCATGTGCCCAATGTGTAAACTGCATCTCAAGACCAGAGGGCTTAAACTCTGTGTTTAAGCCATCCATTTCAGTGTTCTTGCATGCTTCTCAAGGTGAAAACTTTTGTAGGCCTTAACGCATACCCTAATGGCTACCTTGGTTCAGTGATTTGGTTTATCTAGATAACAATCCTGGTGTAAGTTGGCAATATCTTTTTTTACTTGAAGTACATTTTAAATGTTCAGTCAATTATTTTTAGGAAGTGTGCACAAACAACATAAAGCTGTGCACATGAATCATGTACAGTGAACACCACTTCACTTCCACTTCAACACGTTTTTAGGATTATCCCCCAAAATACATACTTTCATCACATTTCACAACTTTGGGACAAATATAAAAAATCAAAACAACTTTAACAGCTGATTGGATGACTGGAGGCAGAATCTTTTCTTTAAAAAGTACAAATGGTCTTTAGACCAAAATTCTGTATTTGGCCTTTGTTGTCAACATCACTCTTGACTTTGAAGGTAAGATTTTTTTAAATCTTTGGGACTATTCATAGTTGACCAGTGAAGTCTGCAGCTCCTACAACTGAATTTACAGTTTTGCTTTTACCCTTTCTGTTTCTGCTTTCGGAAGGATTATTGTGTTTTTCAGCTATCAAACTACTAGTTCTCGTTCTGTGTTAATAGCCTTAAGTTACGCCTTTCCTGTAAATGTTCATGTCAACTGTGACCTACTATATTATAGGTTCTGTATAGATTCTGTAGTTTCAAATTTTGTATAAGGCTGCATGTTTTTATGGTGCTTTCAATTCAAATGAAAAGCAATTAATGTGAATTGATGCAACAGTTTCTTCAGTTCTTAAAGATCTCTATGGAGAATGATTGAGTCAAACGTTCAAGGAGTTATGAGGTCAGTATTTGTGCAAGAGATTCTCTTACCCACAAACATAATCTTCTACTCATGAACTATATACATATAAATTACTATTTTATATAAAATACGACAAAATTTCTGTGTCTTCCAGATGAACCAATATATGATTCAGTATCCGTCACTCTACTCCAGCTATCAACCCAACCAAGCCTTGACAGCGTTGCTGCAATTTCTGTTGGCAAGTGTTGCCAATGCAGCTGCCCCTCCTCCTCCTCCAGCAGGAAAATGAAAATGAAGGATCTCTCTTACGCTCTCTCTCTTTAGGTTTATTTATTATCATATTTTCATTGTGTGACTGTAAGCATTTCAGTTTACACTTTCACACCACAGCAGTATCATTTTTACAGTTTGCAGGATATAGCTTGTATCTGTTTCCTATATGACACAGTGCACAACAGAGGAATCAATAATGGGGTAAGTGAAGAAGAATGTAACTGCAGAACGCACATGTGCATATGATTACTCAACTAAGCTGTCCACCACTCAGCTCACAGTGTCTAGACGGGTTTACCATTTAAAAAGTGTCAAGGATGTGCCTCATGACAGCTTGTATAATAACTTTTGACAGATGCAAATTTGTCCTCGCTTTTTCACAACTTTTTCATACAGCAAGTTGATGACATTAGACATGTTGAATTTCAGTAATAAAGGACACTAGTAGCAGTAAAAACACTAACCTACTGGAACACAATAACTTCTTGCAAGTGGTGAGAAATTACTTGATCCCTACAGTGTCCCAGAGCAGAAATGTGAATAAAACACAAATATAACACAAAGTACAGCATTTTCTTTAGATGTTAGGAGAGTCTGCAAGAGATCCAGACCGGGCTCAGGCCCATGTGGGGCCCTAAGCAGGACCTGATGTACTTAACCTGGTAAAACAATACTTGTTTGGTACAGTATGATTTATAAATATAAACTGAAATATAAACAGAAATTGCAATAGCAATACAAATAAAAGCCATGGGGAAATGAGAAATTAAAGCTTTAAGATACACTCCCTGATTTTGTTATAGAGCCCCTAAATCCCAAAATGTGAGACAGTGAGCTGGCAGAAATACAACACCTCCCTCTGACTTCAGAGCTGAATGCTACAAAGATGACTCACACATCAGCTGTGAGAGAACATGTCAGCTGATCATCCATAATGTGTCCCTGTCAGACGAGGGCACATGCTGGTGCAGACACCCTGACCTTGGAAACGCATCAAAGATTTGTTAACTCTTGGGTGTGGATGAACTGAATTCCTCCAGGTCAACCCACATTCCTAGGTTTGTCAAGGTTTGGCCCCTGGCATTGAATTACTCAGAAATGGCTAAAAAGCTCTGATAAACCCACTGTACACTACCTGCTCTGCACCAAATGGCAGACAGACACAGTTAGAGAGTAGCTGGTAAACATAGTGGAGCATTTAGCTGCTAAAAAGCCAGATATTTTCCTCAGGAGTTGGTAGAGACCCAAAAACAGATCTAAAAGAGAATGAATATTGGACTTACATTCACCAGGTTGCCAGAAACACTGAAACTGTTCGCTAACAAGTTCACTATATCAACTTAAAAGGCGCTGATATGTCAATGTCAGTTGTGTTTGCTGCCCCCAAGTGGCCAAAAAAATCTGTTCTTGCAGGCTCTCATAATGTAAGTCTCATAATGGCAAACTGTGACATTACTTTAAACAACATTTATACTATGACCATAGCCTCCATGTTGCTCTTTAAGACACATTTGTCATTATTATAAGTACATGTGTCATGTCAGGCAAGCAAATATTTTAAACCTTCGCACAGTTTTAAGAAAAATAAATAAATAAATTAATTAATTAAAAAATATATATATATAAATAATGAGCATTGTCTTGAGGCTATTACTGTATTGCAGGTGAGGTTGACTGTTAGCAGGGCAGGGTGAATACTCTTACAGGTTTGGACATTTTTAGTACAGGTTCAGAAAATGCCTGTATTGTTTTAAGGAAAAGCAGTATTATTTCTCAAAAGTCATTTGTTATTTTTCCCTGAACTTTACTCTTACAGCTTCTTCTATATTTTCACTTGTCCCTGGCTCCAGTCACCTGAGTGCTCCCTTTTTCAACCAGCAATTGATCAATGCCTCATGACAGGATCCCACATTTCACAAATGTTACAGTTTTATGCTTATGAGTAGTTCTCTGGCGCATTTAAAGAAGAAGAAACAGAAGAAATGTGAGTTTATGTCTAGAGGATGTGTACTGCTATAAAATGCCAACTGGAAAAAACAATTCATGTTTTTATTTAATCAAATTTATATATAATAGAGCTGAATTATTAGAATCATTTATATAGAATTTGTTTCAAATCACTATTTCAACCCTGATAAATGTCATAAATGTCAGCATTTGCACAGTTGCATTACTGACTAAATGTGACAACAGTTTAATTCACTTGAGAAAATAGCAACAATGTTAAGTTTGCTTGTTTGCTCACTTGGATCCCCGTTAGCTGCTGCATGAACACAGCAGCCACAGTCTTCTCCCCAAGGTCCACATAAACATTTAACACGGTCACAATGCAAAATAATGACACAACTCATAACAACTCACAATTACATAACATACAGACGGTAAGACACGCAATGAGGTTGACACGCAGTAAACACCTTAAAATTAAATGAAATTAAAGTACGACATAGCCTGACACAGACACACAGAAACAAGCGCTGAAAAAAATGAATGAAAACATTAAAACCCTAACCCTTAATTACACAATTATAATTATAGTTAGTATTATCATTATTATTATATGTATAATTATTATCATTATTATATGTATAACAACAATTTAATACCACATCTATTATTATTATTACTATTATTATTATTATTATTATTATTATTAAGTTGTTATTTGTAATTTGTTAGATTAATTTGTCAGAATAATTGTCACTAAAAACAGGTGATTAATACATTTATCTATGTTTACATCATACTGTCGCTGGGTGATTTTGACTGAATCAACTATCACTAATATTTTTCAGTTTAATACCTTGATGTCAATAATGTGACAATTTAAGTCAAAGAAAAAAATCACAAGTAACGTGAATGTGACAGTGAAGAAGGTAGATGGAGATTTGATTGATGGAGTTTAAATTCAAAAGTTTAATGAGTTTTTAAACAGTTTAATTGGATCACTGAATCGTAGTTTCATATTATTATATACAATATTAATACAGTATCTCCCAGCTCTACTGTACATACTGTAGTCTGTAAAGTGTATATAAACTTTAACATTAGCTGCATGTCAGTTGGCTTGTTTGTCATTCAAACAATCAACTACTGGGAACTGCAATCCACCCTTTTCTCTGAAATGCAGGGTATTTGATGGCATTGTAGCTATCTTGATGATTTATCACAGTGTCATGACCTGGCTCGTGACCCGGGAAGAGCCATGACAGAAAAGAATGGGAGTCACATGGTTTTAAACTGAAGGGGTACAAATTTATTACATAACATACCATAACTGAAAAACATACTAAAATTTTGAGTTGTGTTAGTCAGTGGGTAAAACTTAAGCTAGCAACACAGCCGACGGCAACCAAACAAAAACCATGCTGCCGGAAGAAGGAAGAGGGTGCGGACGGAGACAGCCAGGTCTTAAATACTCCTGGGAGACTGACCAGGTGCTCCCAGTTGCACTAATGGACTCCACCTACCAGGGACCTGCAAGGCAGCACAGACAAGCACTCCCACAGCAGGCCATCACAACAGGAATGAATTCGTTCAACCACTAGAGCAAACATACATAATGCTTTTAATTGCTTGACATGGCGAAATGTGGGTCGCAAAAAATAGTTTGGACATTTTGTCTGCTTTGTAATGCCATTGTTACATTGCAAAACATATGAGGTCATCTGTGATTGGCAGAAAGAAACTATAAATGCCAGACTGAAAATTGTTTCTGCACTAAATCACAGCATTGTTTTTGTACAACTGACAGAGCCAAACATCCAGAAAGGTAAGGAGAAATTATAGTTGTACTGTAGCCAAGATAGGATCTTTGTATTCATCTGCAATAATAATTTGCAGTGATTCTCATGTTTGTTTCTCTTTCTTTTATTATTTTTAGATGCAGGCATTTGGAGTAAAGATTGTTGCTCTGGTTGTGGTCATGATGCTGGTCTCCAGCTCTTTGGTAAGCCATGGCCTTTCTGTACTCAATTTTACAAAATTACAATTTACAACAAGGACACACTCTGGAAGTTTTACTGTTTGCTTAACATGTTTTGCTTAATTTTAAAGGCTAGTCCTACCCATATGATTGAGAAGCGCTCAAGTGAGGAGGTCAGTATTTAGTTTGGATGCAATGATGTGAATCAGAAGCATTTTATTCATTTCAACTGCCTTTTTTTAACCAACTTTAGAAGGAGAAAATAGAGATGAAATTAAAATATATTAAAAATAAGTTCTTGTATAAACTTTTCTTCCCCAGAAACACAAACGCCGCACGACCAACATCAACAAATTCTTGGCCCAGCTTACTGAATTTCTCCAGTTCGTGAATCTCATGAAATTGCTTCAACAAACTGCTGCAGCTATAAAACCATGATGTGATCATGCTCTGAATAAATGACTTCCTGATTTAATAAAGCAATAAAGAACCTTTAAAATGCACTTCATTTCCTCCTGATCTTTATTTTCTGAGGGTCTAATATAGTCTGAATATCTGGTTGTACAAAAAAATACTCTTATAAACAAGTGAGAGAAACATATAAAATTTACTGTGGTGCAGTTTAAGTCTGACATGGGGACAAACCTTTTTGAAACAACAGTTATAATACTGGAATAAAAAAGCTGCATGAAGGAAACAATACCGCCAAGCAACGGTTAAAGTCTGCTGCTAGCACACCAGGGTTCAAGCACAGCCAAGAATTGCCATAGCAGACCCACTGCAAGAAATAAATATATTTCACAAATGTGCAACGTCACAGTGATGACTCAGGCTTGTGTTTGACCCTATGAGACTATACCTGGAAATTCAGTGAGCAGAAAAACATAAAAATGCAATCAACAGGTTGTGTTGGATATGTTATCCCCCAGACCTGTTTGATTTCATGGATCACATCTACACTGCTTATAAAAGTCAGATATACACTTTATTTTTCTTAGGCTCCGAAGTGAAAATCCATAAAAATAACACACTAACAACTCAGTCTGTCTCTCGCTTAATGAAATCTTTTGCGTTGCCACATTGCCCTTCTAAACTGTGTCAGCTGCTGTTTCTGGTAAAACTCAATTTCACACCAGGGATGAAAAGCATCATTTGAATGTTTATAGCTTGTATTAGCATAGGGACACTAAAAAACAAAGTGGCAGTTTCCTAATGAAAAGAAATCAGTTTCCTCTATAATCCTCTCTCAAAGTGGCCCAACAGGCACATTGTTCCCTGTTTGTCATGTGAGTTAATAAGTAATTTCCTCGTAGAGAGACACATTTTATGTTACAGAAGCAAGAGTGGTTCCTTTGCAAAGAATGGAAAAGGGACCTGGTAGTGGCATAAACAGATATAGGTATTCACCCATAATAGGTGAATAGAAAAGGAAAACTTAAGAAAAGTCAAATTTTAACATCAACAAGGGGGAGGTAAAAAAGACAACATGCACATTGTGAAGTGGTTTCTTTGAAATACTGTGCAAAAACAACATGCTAAAAAACAATTACCAATTAAAATGCTTCTAACATAGTTTGTAAGCTCTTAAACACAGATTTTCCCTTGACATTTCTCTTGACCATGCTTTAAAACTACCAAATATCTTTTTTTCCCCAAACTACTTGTTATTACATTTTCTGTATCTTGCTGAGGCTATTTCAAAATTTTACTGAATGACGTTTTAACACCCAGTGTTATTAAATGTTGCGCAATCACACCAAAAGGAAAATTGTATATGTATCTGGGCAATTTTATACAAATTTAATGTGATTTAACATATGTTTTGGATTTAAATTCTAGTTCAGCTAGTTTGTGCAAAGCTTGGCTGTGCATCATGGCTGTAAAGACAATAAAATTCCTAGTTTTATCATAATGTCAGACACCGTGTGACTCATGCATTACTAAACATGTAGCGTGTCAGGAAACTACACATCATAAAACCTGTTGCCAAGATGATCTTTTTATGAGCTGCTTGTCAACGGTGTGTTGATCAGATTTATTTTGTTTTTGTCCCCTGGGGCAAACTTCATCTTTTAGGATGAATATTCTGAAGAGGCTACGCTTTTGTTGTGACTTTTTTTTTCCCTAATTGAAGGTCAAAACAAACGTTTGCACATGGCTCTTCCATTATTATGTATGTGGTGTGATGTGTTGTGTGTGTCAAATTAGTTGAACTTTAACCCGAGGCTAGTGCTTGTGAATGCGATTTAAGATGGAGGACACATTAATATTTCTAAATGTAGCTGCACAGTAACAAATCATGATCATATTGAGACCAAACTGACAACGGGCAAAATACCAGCCTTCAGATTCAGTTACAAGGTTTGTTACAAAGCACTGTTTGATTGTGTATAATGATCTAACTCCTGTTGACAATGTTCAGCTTGTAGCCTGTAGGTCTTTGAAAAAGTCATTTCACCTGGTAGTCTAATCAGAACAGATAGAAGAGATTTTAAAACTAGCAAATAGTTAGAAACAAAGGTTAAGTTTTTTGCAAAAAAACACAGAGCATGATAGAACCAGTGTGCTGTGAAGCATGAAGCCTTAAATACCATGAGGCAAATACTTATATGTGATGATGTTGAGCTCTTATTCTCACAAGTTCTCCCATTTGAATTACCACTTTTCTGCTTTTATATATCAAGGTTTTAATATCAGTACTGGTCTTCACATGTTTGCCCATCATTCTTTTTAAAGCTCTGCTCAGATAAAATCTCTGGATGACACTTGCAGAGGGTCGTAAAGATTGAATGACTGCTGGAAGAGAGGAAATAAAACAGGTCCACAATGAATAAACAATATGATTACAGTATTTGGAAAGGATTGAGAAAGAATTGTTTTGCAGGTGGAAATTTAGCTCTGGGCAACAGATATTACTGTTTCGCAAGTACAGCGCGCTTCAACAACATATCAATCTGCCCCGACTTTGACAGCAAATATTTGAAATTCTTTTCTAAATATAACCGTAATGTGTTATAGCGTGTTAATATTCTGCATTTTACTCAGAATTAAAATGCTGTTTGCTGTATGTGTGTGTGTGTGTGTGTGTGTGATCAGCTGTACAAATTGGGCTTAGTGGTTAATTCAGCTCAGCATGTGTCAGAAAATACTTTAAGTCTATCAGGATTATAAACAGGATGTGGACCTTTAATGTTACAAAAACAGTCTAGTCGGGTAATGGAATTGTGTTCCCGCCTATTGTGGTTTTGTCTCCCGGAGGCTGCCTTGAGACCGACCACATCTGACATGAAGTAACACACCTTTAAAGTGCGAGAGCAAAGTGGGCACACCGAGGCTGTTTAAAAGCTAATGGAGTTTCCTGAAGGGACCAGCGTGAAGGTAGCGAACACGGGCTTAATATTTTATTCATTATTAAGCTGTTTACACTCGTACTCCACTGCAGCACGCAGGCAGCTCTAACCATCAAGGGATCTGAATTGCAGTTTGAAGCGCAAGATGAAGTTTTTTCTTCTGATGATTTTCTTCTTGATCAATTCCCCTGTAGCTGTAAGTACAAATGAAAATAATACATACTCTTTTCTTGCTATTGTTTTTATGACTGATGTTCATGTTCTAATACCAGCATTTTATTTAATGTTTATTGCAGAATTGTCACCATCATAGCAGTGAGTCTGACAGTGATGAGGTAAGAATGAATTCTCATCACTATAGCAGTGAGTCTGACAGTGATGAGGTAAGCGTTAAATCAATTATATACTATAGTGAGAGTATAGCAAAGCGACTTAAATTTTTTAAATATTTTATTGTGTTGTATTTTGTCTCGCTGCAGAAAGGCAATCGCTACCCGGGGTTTCAGCCCAAGCCGATTCCTGCCTGGCCTTCCTTCCCTCTCTGGCCTCTGTTTCCTGGTCTGTTGCCGAAGCCACCACCTTCTCCTGCCCCACGTCCACCTCCACCTCCAGCACCAAAACCAAACCCAACCACAACCCCAACCACCACTCGAACCACCACTCCAACCACAACTACAACCACAACCACCACTCCAACCACCACTCCAACCACTACTACAACCACAACTACAACCCCAACCACAACCACAACCACCACTCCAACCACAACTACAACCCCAACCACAACCACAACCACCACTCCAACCACAACTACAACTACAACCACAACCACAACAGTTGTTTCTACCACTGAGGGCCCGCGAGGAGACAACATATGAACTGTACTGATCTGAGAGCAGGAATAGCAGGTTGAAGTTTGGTAGTACTTTTTCATGTTGAAGCCATGTTTGAAACAGATTTTATTGACTTTTACAAAAACATAAATGTATTTGTTGGCATGTTCTCACATTTCAGTATTTGTTCTGCAACCTTTCCACATTGTCATGCATCTTTCTGTTGACTCCTTTCATGTTGATCACTTTCCATATCATTTTAATCAGCATAATGTGTTGTTCAACTATGCTTTTATTGCCACAGTCCATATAAAAACCTGAAGAATGTCGTGATATATTGGGATATGGCACATGTACAATTGAGACAGGCACTTCATCAGGGTGTAATTATGAGTTTTGTTGGCGGTTGGTCTCAGGACGCCGGCGGAGACACCTGTGGGAGGATGCTGACGACACGCCGGTGTAATATCCACTCAGCGGGCACGCACACATCACCATCCCTGGATCAACACAGCTTAAGAAAGGGATGATTGTTGAGCCTTTACTGTAATACCCGACTCTTTGCTTCATCAGTGAAGTCTGTCACACTGTACTTTAATCATGACTCAGCCTCTTGACCAATATTCTCATTGCACTGCACTGCCAACTCTTTGCTGCATTTATTCACAGAAACTTTGACAAAAATATATGTACAGATATTATGTTTTTGCCAAAGTGGGTTTTGCACAGTTACTCATGAATGTAATAATATTTCCAAGTTTGTTGGTCAATGTCAATTTACCTGCCAACTTAAACAAAAAATGTAAACCAGCCAAACAACAGGTTGGTGTAAATAAATACTTTTGAATCATGCACTGAATAATGACTTTTGCGTGTTTTATAATTTATATTTGATGGGGGTTTTGAAAAATAAAATTCTATTTGAAACAAGATACATGTTGAGGTAGCAGTTTTGTGGTGACATGTATTTTCATCTAGAAGTGCAGTGTCATCATCTGTCTGTCTGTCTGTCTGTCTGTCACCCAGTCTGTTGATTTATTTATTTATTTATTTTACATACTCCTATGAACCCAGTATGACTTAAACATGGCAGAAATATCATGTGTTGAGCAGTTTGCTGTAAAAATAATGGTCTGGAGTTAATATTGATACTGTGTGGATGATACATTCCAATTACAATAATAAATGTAAACCTGTTTTGTGTCTTGCGTGTTCCAAACCAGCTTGTCTCATCACTCAGCACGTATTATGTTTAGCAATAAAGAAAATCACTATACTAGAACTATAACTATAAACCCTCTGTTGTTTCAGTAAGTGGTGTTGCTAAAACATCAGAGATGTTTTATACATCAATGGGAGGGGCATTTTGTGTTACATTTCTTACTAAATCTGGCAAGTATGTTAATTTGGTGACCATATGTACTGCAACCTAGACGCATTAAGTACTTAAAGTTTTAGTAAACCTCTGTCAGAAATATAAAGTAAACTTCTGTCAAAAGTATATATCCAGATTCATAGTATTTTTAATAATTTAATGTATAAATATGGTACATTAAGATGTACATGTCACATGTTACAGCAGGACAAAAAACAGACTGAAGAGGTAGGAAACAGTTAAAGAGATATTTACAATAATAAATACAACAAAATTAAGCAAATTACATTCAAAAGCTATGAAGTATCCCAGTCCACATATGTGACATGATTTGATCATTGGAAACTACATGCAAATATACTGTATATGTGCAGAAGTAAGGAGTATTCCCAATATTCTAGTTCAATACGGATTCAGATTTCTGCAATTTGCCCGGTAGACAGGTGTGCTGGAAAAGGAAATCAAAAGAACATTTTAAATTCCAGCTCCCTGTCAGCACTTTGTCAGGCACCGATCACAATATGAAACAACAACATCTTTAGTGCCACAGACTGCAATCAGATCAGCCAATGGCTCCCCTTTTTTGATTGGTTGTTTTAACTTGTGGCTCGAGTATAAACATTTCATTTCCTATTGTGAATTTGATGCCTGACGAAAGGTCAATGACTGAAACGGTATACCTAATTTTCTACCATTGCCTTATTCATCTTTTTTTCTGTTTCGTTGCACATTACACATATTTGGTTTGACCATAATAGCAACAGTGAGACACTGACACATCAGCCGCACCCACAGGTGCTCCGAGTTACAGGAAAACCACAAGTCCATGTGTCTGTTTATTCACTTCTGTAGACATTACAGCATTGTAATTGAAGGAAAACAGGCAGTTTAAGGAACTCAGTGGATTTTTGGATTCCACCTCATTGTTTCATTCACACCAGAAGGTTAGGTTGAATTTGTCTGCTTTTTTTCTGTCATGTCTGTTCTGTCATTGGTTGTTTCACTCTGTGAGCAGTGCATAAGTCAGTGTGCCCCCTGTCACAGCGTTTCATTGAATTTACTCTAAGTGGTCTAAGTGGACATTCCTTTCAGCTTTCATTGAGCTTGTGAGAACCAATTCCAAACCATATTGATTTTTTTCTTTGTTTTTGGAGATGATTATCGTAATCCTACTGTCGTGTTTTACCATCATGGTATATACAGTACCAGTAAGTAGCCTCATTTATTGACTGTATTTTAAAAACAATATTTTAAATGTTATTTTCTGTGTTCATGAGTTGAACATTTATTTGTCAGCATCAAGTTAACATTTGACTCACATTATGTGACATCTGCTGTGACAATGATCATTTTGAGATTTTTCTTTTATATTTTCAGGTCCATCCTAACGTCGTTCCTCCCCTCCTTTCACAAGGAGGAGTCACTCAAGTTCAAACTGTTCAACCTGTTGAAGCCACAAACCAGAAAGCTGACGCTCAGACGCCGGCCCCGCTTTCCCCTATTGTGAAGCAGCCACAGCCCCAGGGTGGCCCCCTGTTCCTGCCTCCCACACAACACTACACCTGGTCTCCACTGGGGGGCAGTCCGATGATCCTCCCTCTGCAGCCTCCTAACCAGCAGACACTCCCACAGCAGCCTCTGGTGGGATATAAAGAAAAAAAACAGGAGAAAAATTTACAGCAAACAAAATAATACATTTAACTCTATTTCAAAGTCATTTTCAATTTAATGTTCTGTTATTTTCTTATTTACAGCAATAACACAAATCCCAGAGATACTGTTCAGTGACTCAGAATGCAACTAATTTGAAGTTTGTTTTGTTGTTGTACTTTACAGATGTTCCCCCCTTACAGATACTTTCCTATTTTCTTATCACCCTATAGCAATCAGCAGGTAAGATATTGTTAAGAAATACACTGTCTATGTTTTCTGAGACCGATCTTTCCATGCACTGCAAACAGTACTACATGTACTGTTCTGTGTTGTACTAGAGACTGTAGATGCAAAAAATATTTTCCAACCACAACCCAGCTTGAAAGATTTCACCTGGGGGGTCTATAACATATTTCTACAGTGCATGTTTTTTTTCCATACATGTGGTGTCAACATGTACTGTATAGGATAACTGAAACAGCCATAGCAGACAACCGCTAACTGTCACTTGATTTATGACTCTGAGATGAAACTAGTAGGAGAGGGTTAGAAAAGCAGTTTTGTCTTGTCTCAGTGTAAATGCCATTTTTCTCTCCCCAAGTTCTCCCCATATGGATTCCCGATGATTCTGGAGTCACCTCTTCCACAAACTCCAGCAAATCAACCCCCAAACAGTCCAGTGTTATCTGCAGAAACACCTTCTGGAGCTGCTCTTCAGCCAATGCAGCAACAACAGGTGTCTCTACCTTTATAAACTTGAATCGGACAGCAGTGCTCATATAGTAAAATATTCTAAATTGCATTATACTCAAACTGTCTAATTTACATCCACAGAATCCCCAAATTGTATACATGCTCCAGCAAACCATGGTAAATTCAATATAAACTCTCTGGTTTCATAATTTTCTTTCTGATCATGTTTTATTTGATATTTGCTGTCATTCTTTACTAGAGCTCTCCACTTGGCAGTCTTAGCTCAGAGGAACTCGAGGTAACAGAGCCAAGATTTTTATCTGTCTCTCAGCTTGTTCAGACAATGTGCTCGGTGAACTCAGTGATCCTATTGATGATCCAATTGTTCCCCTTCCCTCGCCTCTTACATTATCTTTTCTCTCGTCTCTGTTTCAGATGGTTGCTAAAATAGGCCAGCTGGGTGTGTACCTGCCCACTGTGCTCACAATCTCGCCTGTAGCAGCCGTTCAGCCGGTGAACCAGGCTGCTGGGCTCGCAAACCCCGAACCACAAGGCATCGTGCCAACTGTGGCGACCTTGTCAGCTAGAGTCCCGCAGACACAGGGGTTGGCCAGCTCTGGACAACAGGCGAACACTAATGGGGTCCCTGTAGGTTTGGAGAGACCAGCAAAGGAGGCGGCCACTGTCCAAACACCCGCTCAACCCAAACTCCAACCCAGACAGGGAAACCTTGTCTGAGACTTCAGCCACCAGTAGAGAAAACTCACAACATACTTAGAAAAAACACATTATTGATGAAATCCATAGACTAACAATGTGCTAATGAAGTTTCTCATGCAGTATCTTTTACCTTAGCAATTTACTAACAGTGAACATTTTATTTAATGTATTCCCATTATTGTTTTTTTTTATATTTTTTAAATAGCAAATAAAAATGAAGTCAGATTAAACCTGGATTGTTTCCCCTTTTCAAAACTGCCATACAGCAGTCTTTGCTATAAACACAAGGCATATGGTCCTTTATTGGTCTTTAAATTTTAATTGCGTTTCATAACATCAGAGTACTTCTCACAAATACTGTATGTGTGAACTGGTAGTAACTTCTCCTGTGTAAGAATTACAATCTAACTCAACTCAAATGTCTCGCAATGTCAAATGCTACTTATTAAGTGCCCAGAGTCACCATAATGTAAGAGGCTGTGTAATCGTCACACTGAGACCTTTTCTTCACAGTTAATAGATTTTGCCCCAAGTGCAGCACTTAAGTGTCCCCATTGGCTCACATGCAAGTGACTGTTTGAAAAGTGTATTTTCAAGCTGTCACCAATTTATTGTTCCACCAAAGTCAAAAAATCAGTCTATATTCAACAAAAGGTGTATAATACAGTGTGTTACCTATTATAGCAGGTATACAAGAGGCCTGTGATGAGATGTGATGTTTTAGAATGACCACCTAAACAATAATTTAAAAAATCAATTACAGCTAGTATATAATGTTAGTTTCAAAAGCTTCACTTTATAACCTCTGGATAAATGTGACTCCAATGTGCAACCCAGGTGCCCTGTTTGGGTGTAAAAGATGTTGCAAGGGGGCACCTGATAAGACACATCAGTGAGGGATCAGTCAAATGTGACTAATGTGCGTTTCAGGCCAAAAATGTATTACGAGATTTCTCACAGAGATATATGGTAGCTGTCAATTTTGCAATCATAAAAAAATGAAAAATCCTTGGCTTCTCACCAATACCTGTCATAGGTTTGCTCGTCCTTTGTTCTGTCAGCAAATAAATAGGAGTAAATCTCTCTCTAGTACTCACACCCCTCCTCGACAATCCATCAGTGCTCGTGTGCTGCCAGAAAGGAAAGGTAATATAGACAACTAATACCATATGACATTCATTCAAAGGACATTTTAAAATCATGGTCTATTTAAATGCTGTTTCAAGTGATGCAGTGGATATTGTCATGTCTAATAACTCGGTTTCTTTGGCAGCTTCGTTCAAAATGAAATTCGTCCTGCTTACTGCATGCATCGTTGGGATGGCTGTCTGTGCCCCTGTAAGGAAAACGCCCTTTATTTCTAAAATATCTCTCCTTCTTATTTATCTCTCGTGTATATTTTAGCTCTGCTTACTGTAAATATTTGGCAAAAAAAATAATCTTACCTCAAGGTCCATGTAGCTGTTTTGGAGCTTTCAGTCATATCACATCATTTCTATCAGCAGATGGAGTTGCAGATGGTCAAACTTCCACTTTTTCCGAGCACTTTACAGAACTTCATGTTGGTTATTGATGTATAATAATAATAATATTTACCAATAAAAGTTTGCCTGAATTATTGATTTTACACTGACCTGGATTCCAGTGATTCTGCACTATTTTCCTCTCCTTTACAGCCCCAGATGTTCATGGAGTTCGACATCCATCACGCTCCGGCTCAGGTACAGTAAGGCGCAGCTCAGACCAACTGGTGTGTATCATGACATACACACAAAAACCACAGTAAAAGACATTTTCATCACAGAATAAGCTCTGCACACAGGTCTGCTATTATGTGTTCACCACTGATGGTAATGTCTCTATAGCTGAGCCTCTTTCACTTTTTTTTCTCATACACTCATCTAAACATGATTAATATGGTCTTCACAGGCAGCCCAGGCTATTCCTCCTGGAGCCCCAGTTGGAACCCTGGAAGTTGTAAGAGCTAATTCATATTGTTTACACCCTATTTTTATTAATTTGATCTAATAATCACTCTTTTGTATGACAATCTTGACTGTTTTCATTTCCAGCTGCTCCCAGTTGATGCCCAGAGACGGCCTATTGGAGGACCTGTGAGTGACACAGTGTGGCTTGATTTGTGTGTGCATGTAGTACTTTGCAGATGATTATTTGCAGAAGATAATTAATAGTATATACCGTCCAACAAAAGGCACTTTGAGAGATCACAGAGTACAGCTAGATTATACCTGAGGTACTGTAGTGTTTAAGTGCATGTGTGTGCCTGCATGCGTTTTCATTGAAAGGTCCGTGGCTTCATCAAGCAGGAGATCCCCCAGCCCAACGGTAGAGAGACCAAGGAGGTGGTAAGTGGCTGCAGATTTTTCATTTCTCTGACATAAGTTGTGTGAGGTTTTATCGAACTAACGATCTCTTGTCTTTCTTATCTGCTCCAGTTCTACCCCTTCGGTTTTGACCTGCCCAATCCTGCCGCTGCTGCCCCTGCTGCTCCTGCTGATCCCGTTGCCCCTGCTGCCCCTGCTGCTCCACCTGCCCCTGTTGTACCTATCATTGCTGCTAATGACCCTGTAAGAATAACTATGGATTTGCATTTTGAACCATTTAAGTTTATTGAAGAATCAGTAAGACTTGGTCACTGTCAGTGGTCGACCATATTAATGGTTTGATTGATTTTGATGTACAATAATAGCTTCAAATGATTGTGGCGGGCAGGAAACTGAATTGAACTGAAGCGGTGATGAGGGCAACAGGTTCATTCTAATAAATGAGTATTGCGTAAGAGAAACAGTCTTCCAACTATTTCTGCTGAGGTGTTGAGAAACATCGACTCATCAGCAGAGAAGTGAGAGACGATCCTCACTCCTGATTGGCTCATCAGAAGTCTCTGTCATTTCAGGCTGCCAAACCCAGCAGAGATGATGATGATGATGACGATGACTAAAAAAATCAGACTCAGCAGGATGTGCAGGCGTTTGTGCATAGACAGGTACACATGCACACAAAATACACATTCACTTATTTACACTGTACAGCGCACATACAGGAGAGTGTACTGTAATACTGTGTAATTCATACAAAATCATTTATGAAACAAAATCTTATTCTCCTTCAGGGTGACTGAGTGGCTTTGAATACATGAAAGGTTTGTCATGAAAAGAACAGTTAAGATGTATTTGCTTCCCTTCCTACTTTAGGTGACCAATGCAAGAAGACCAGCAGCCTATCCCGGTGAAAGATGACCAGCCAACACTGCTGTGTCCTAAAGTATGAAAAATATGGTGCTATGCCTTTGAAAAGAAAATGGTGCTATGCATTTTTAGGGAGAAATGGTGCCCTGCAGATGGTGCTATGCTATTCTATGAAAAAAAGAGGAAAAAGCGCTATGTCTTGTAATAAAAAATGCAATTACTATGCAATGAAATATAAGTGTCTTTTGGGTCACTGCATGTTGCTGTTGTTTGAAATTTGCTTTATCTAAGCTTCATAATAAATAAAAAGAACTCATCCATTGTCTTCTGGTTCTTTCCTTGACTATATATGATGAATATTACACTAATAAAAACATACTTATGTGCTCAATTGCTATAGTACGATTATTTTAAAATTCTGTAATGTTTTTGACTCATTTGCTACAAGTTGAATAGTTACAACTAAAAATGCGGGCAGACAATATCATCTGAAGATTATTCAAACTAATACATGAAGGAAGTCTTACTTTACTTTCAGATAATTTAAATGTGCATTTCACTTGAGCAAAAGACATGGGAGTTTCTAATTCTATCATCTGTGTACACATGCAGTACTTTTATTGTCAGTTGCCTGGACAGACTTGTCTCTGTGAAGTTGTGCTCTGCTGTTGTCATGATTTGGAAACACAATTACACACATGCGAGCAACTGGAAAACAAACAATATTACATCTACGTTAAGTAATAGACATAATATTGCACTTTTAGATATTAATGCCACAGTGCTGCAGTTGCACAGAACCAATGAAACTGCCATGATGGCAGAATGATGAGCAAGCAGAGTGAAGGTGAGCACTGCTCTAGACAGTGTAATCAAACATGGTCTGCTATTACACAGAAAGTGGATTTGACCACTGGTCATTTAGTAAAGCTGAAGACTAGACACCTGTACTGTAACTACTCATTGGGTAACATCACTCCCATCGACTGTGATTGGCTCTCAGGTGAGCTGGCGCCCTATAAAAGACAGAGTAACTCTGTGGAAGATACGATCAACCATCAACACTCATCATCCTCTCCAGTGGTGTTTTTATCACACAAGGTGAGTTTTGAAGAACTTCACCATAAGTTCATGCATGCTTTTCTGATAGGACGGCAACCATCCAGTATGACTTTGATTGGATTTTTGTTAATGTAATGATGAATTTTGTCTGCAGGACTTGGATAATCTGCAAAAATGAAACTGGCCATCCTGTGCTTCTGTCTGGCTAGCACAGTCTCAGCGGCACCTGTATGTTTGCTCTCATTACTTAATTTTCTCAGTTCAGGCAAAGTTCTAATGTTTACCTTGATCTAACGATTTCTATTATCGTCTTCATTTTCAGTCCTTCTTTCATTACCTGCCTCATTATGCAGGTGCCAGGGCACAGGTACCATCCTCACAGGTAATCATGCATATTGCAACTTCTGTGTCAAAAATGAATTATATACAGTACACTACTGAGCAAAGGCTCCTTGTGATACAGATATGAAGCGAATTCACTGTCTACTGACAATTTTGACGCTGTTACATCCATTCAGGTGAAAAATCCCTTCCCAGCTGGTCAGTCTCTACCACAACTTGGAATACCTGGCGCTTACAGTGTGGAACTAGTATGTCAGACTCCTTCTTTTCTCATATGCAGGCTTTCATTTCACTGAGATTCGTTTTTTTATGAAATGTTGCTCTTGCTGTGATTACGACATATGCTTACAGTACACTGTTAATTTCTGTTTTTTCTAAGATCTATCCCCACAGACTTGCTGGTGGTGCAGGTGGATCAGACCCTTCACAGGTAAGCACATGCACATTTTACAGAAGCATCGTGTATTTTAGAAAATGTGGTAAAAACATGAACTAACTGCTCACTACTTTTCACTGATTTTCTTTTTTTTTCTTTTCTTTTCTGTCTCTCTGCAGCCCTTTTCCTCCCATGGTCTCATCAAAGTCTCCATTCCTCAGCCACCAGGCAGACAGAGTGTGGAAATCGTGAGTGTTGTTTTTTTCCCTTGTCAGATTACAGACACTATTGGGACTGAAAACACTTGAATTAAGAAGCATGTTTGCTACAATAAACAACTTTTTTTTTACATTTGCAGTACTACCCCTATGACTTCTCCCAGCAAATGGTGAACATTTTAAACTTTCAAGTATTATATAATGCATCATGTAAATATGAAATTTCGTCTATATCAATTTACATGGTACAGAACTAAATGAGTGTATTTCCTTTTGCTCCAGATAATGACAAACCGTCCTCCTATGGCAAACGTCCCTCACTTTCCAAATGTGAGACATTATGTATTTTAAATTATGCCTTTTACTGTTTCTTTTCATATTTTTCATGAATCGTATTTTACGCACCACTTTTATTTGTTTTTTTCACAGGTACTCCCATTTCAATATCCCCCTCATAATATTCCCCAGCAAATCCCAAATGTGAGAAAACGAAAAAGAATATATATATACATATATATATGTATATATATATCATCTCAATTTGAAGATGTTTATTTGATTGATTCTGAGTGCTTCTTTTCTCTTATTAAGTTTTACTTTTCTTTTTTCAGATTCCCTCATTTGATCCAATTAATCTTCCATCCCAGGATACCCTGCAACCTCTCCAGCAGGACCAGCCCACACAGCCAAGCCAGGTATCTATATATTACTTGAAATGTATTAAAGTTTAATAAATGTTATACTGCTAATTAATGCACATATGGAAAATGACTATTGATATGAATATATAGAAAATGTCATCTATGGGTAAAGTGTGTAAAATCGACAAAATTAAAATTTTAAACTTTTAAATTGCTTATTTGTCTTTGCAGATGCCGGCGAAGGTGTGAAGTGGATGAGAGGCATGAAAAGGAGGCGAAACAGTTTCTTCATCCTTAACATTCATCTGCAGTGGAACAAATTACATTAAATGGATGTGGATGTGCTTACTAAAGTTAGAATAAAATGCTAAGATGATCATAAAATAACCACTTTTTTTTATCAAGAATACTAAATTGTGACACTTCATCTGCGTAGAATGAAACATATGTCTGGAAAATGTTCTGCTTTACTTTATAGTCTTCATAGAATTTAAATATCATTGTGTTAATGAAACACTTTGTAATTTGTTGCATTTCCACAGTATATAACAAATGTGCTGCGTATGTTTATTAACTCATTTGAACTTTTCCTTATGTGTAATATTTCTTAAGAAATAAAGTCTAAGTTTTCAAGCAATTTTAGTTTTTCCTGTTTTTATTCAAAGAGTTTCAGAATTTGATTAGTATTATTTGTATGCGGTAACCTGTAATAAAAACACAGCTGTAGGGCAGCAAGTAACAATTATTTTCATTTTTGAGTAACCTGCTGAATATCATACCAGTTAATCATTTAATTGTTTGGTCTATAAAACCTCAGAAATCTGTGCCCTTAACTTTTTAACGTTTCCCAGAGTCCAAGGTGGCGTCTTCAAACATCTTTTTTTTTGTCCGACCAACAGTCCAAAACCCCAGGATTTTCAGTTTACAATGATGTAAAACAGAAAAGCAGCAAAACCTCAAATTTGAGATGGTTAAACTATCAAATATTTTGGCATTTTACCTGAAAAATAACTTAAACATTTGATCTATTAACATTTTTGCCGATTCATTGTCTGTTGATCAACTAATTGCTTAATGGACTAAATGTTTCAGCTCTACACAGCTGTGGTACTGTGGAAAATCATCTAGTGTTACTGCTTTTTTCCTATGAATATGTGTTCCAGGCGTCCAACTTCCTTTAATTCATTTAACTACATGGCACAAAATGGAAACTTGCTAGAGATAATCAATCCTTTACAGTGAATATATCTTGTTCATGTGCTGGTAATACGCTTTAAAATGTGGAGTATGGGCTCTGGCTGTCAAACAGCATCACATTCTAGCCCTATGTTGTCAGAAAAATCAAGCCCAGAAGAAATCAATAGGCAAACATGAAAAACAGTTTAATGTGAATTTGACTTGTTATATTAAAAGTGGTTCCATTAAGCAGCCAAGTGTTTCAATACTGCTGATTTACTTAAAGGTTTCCTGTGGAGATTTTGACCTCTTGCTATGGAGCAGTTTTTCTTTTATTGGGTCCTTGTTTTGTTTGTCTCCTGCACATGCACGAGAATGCATATGCAAGTTGGTGCGTGTGGGTGACGCCATATACAGGCCTGCTATTGGTTTCACACTATTCCAGTGATCAATAATTGGCGGTAACCTGCCACTATATGCTGCAGTGTGCCAGCAAAGGCAGTGAAGAAGAAGACAGCTAGCAAGTAAAAATGGATGTAAACAATGCTGGATTTAGACTTTAAAAACGCCTTTGCTAATGTTTTATGAGGAGGGAAATGCACTCAACACATTTATTGGACACAATGTGTTGTGGTGAGTAACACTGAATGTAAACATAACTTTAGTTTGTTTACAAGAAAACTCCACAGGGCCCCTTTAATTATTATTATTATTATAGGTGATTGTAGAAGAGAAGTTTTAATGCAAAGAGACACAAAAATGTTATATGATCATGGCTCTAGATTTGGTCAGCTTTGAACAAGTTAGAGGCAGGAGATATATTTTTGACTGATTCCAGAAAGAACACAACCTGTTCCCGTATGAATGCAATAATAACCTAATCTTGGATATATTTTTAATGGCAGAAACCAAAAATCCACAACATTAAATCATCTCAAATGCTGGTATTTTTGACAACAAAGATGGCATCTGTTTTTGATTCATTTGAATGTATAACTAAACACATAACATAAACGGGCTACATCCAAGACATGTTGTCAGCAGGATTTCATTACAAAATATTAGTATTATCAACATGCCAGTCAAAAGGGAATGTGTTTATTAATTGTGTTTATGAATAATGTACAAACATGGAAATTGAAAACAGTAGAGGGTCTATGATTGACCCCTGTGGAACACCACAGGATAGAGGGCAACGGAAGAAAGGCAGCTTTCTTAAACAAAAACAACAGACTTTTATTTGTGTTTGAGGTATACAGTGTCAAGTTCATGAACACCTCTGTTCTGTGATATAAGACTAAAGTAATCGCTGAACCCAACATATACAGTACATATACGGTATATGTATCTTACATACTGCATAGGCTACAGCACATCATAATTACAACAAACAGTGAACATAATTTTCATAAATTTCCCCACAGTGAAATGTAACTGTCTTATAAAAATAAACACAGTCAGCGGAAAGGGAAATATCTTCCTGATCCTTGCTCCCCTGGGGACAAAAGCCTGTCACAACATGACTTAACACTTATCTCTTAAAAGACACTTCAAATACACAGGCGCCATCCTCTCACGCTATAACTGTCTCTTCCCCACAAGTTCTCTTTCCTGGACTCAAATAGATTTTCTAGATCACATAAATTCATCACTTCTATCAACCACAGAAGA
The DNA here is from genome assembly GCA_002120245.1 of Maccullochella peelii. NCBI lineage: Eukaryota > Metazoa > Chordata > Actinopteri > Centrarchiformes > Percichthyidae > Maccullochella > Maccullochella peelii. Next base: position 60,562 of record LKNJ01002425.1, on the reverse strand, counting down.
GGAGATGTTGACAGCAGGTTTAATAGCCTTAATCTGACTTGACTCACAACTCTAATATGATGGCCTTTGTACTATACAGCAATTCTGTGAAGTTAAAGACACGTAAAGTCACGTATAAATACACAAACACAACAAAGAAACGCTGTATCAGACAATGAGATGATAAGCAGAGGCAACATCTGCAGGTCTGGATAGTTAAAGATAGAAGGCTTAGGGCAACAGAACATGGTTTTGATCCTGAACTGTTTTGCAATCATTTTTCAATAAAGATGTATAAAACACACACCTATTCTAGTGCTGGTGCAGGCAGACATCAAAGTAAGAATGGGAAAGACACACAACTCTGGTGGAATCATATATTTCCATTTCCATTAACGTTTCAGGGAAGTGCCTTCTTCAGGATGCAATCCAACAGTTAGAAACCTTTGTCTGATACGAACGAGTCATTAGTTTTTGCTTTAGGAGAGTGGAGTTTCACCTACTGTGGAACATGCTGAACATAGTGTAAATCTAATAATTCACAGTTAGTGTGTTTTTTGGCCCCACACAAACGGATCTTAAGACACCTGGTATTCTTTGTCACACTGGATTATTCACTTTTATATCTGGCTTCGTATAGTGCATCTTCAGTCCAACTTCATTTCTGTGCAACTTTCATTATGGAGTACTATGGGACCACCACCACCACCACCACCAAGGGTTTTTCAGTATGCATACTGACTGTTTTGTATATTTTTTTGTTATTTCTCCATTATGAACACATTACATAATCAAAACCTAGTTTGTAGTATGGATTTGGGAAACAGGTTAGGAGTCTACAGCAATGCTAGTGGCTCTGTGAGGCTGTATGTAGACACAGCAGTGCTTTGAGCTAAATACTAACTGTTAGGATCCATGGACTTTGTCTAGGTCTTGTTTATGTCTGTGTTTAGTTTCTGGTTTTATTTTGAAATCTTGTCTCATTGTTTCCACTGTGTTCCTGCCCTCGTGTCTCTGCCTTGAGTGTCTTCACCTGTTCCCCGTTACTCACCTGTGCTTGATTTCCCTCGTTAGCCTTTCCCTATTTATGCCTGTGTTTTTCCTAGGTGCTTTTTTGGTTCATTGTGAGTTTACTGTGAGTAGTCATGGCAGTACATTGTCAGATTGTTGGTTTGTTGTCAGGTCGGCTGACATGTTCATAGTCAGATGTTAAGTATTTCGTGTTTTCTATGTTCCAAGTTGGATGCCTACAGTGCTCTGGGATTTATTAGTTTCCATGTTCCTTTGTTTGGACTCTTTCCACATTCCACGTGAGATGCCTTCAGTTCTCTGTGCTCCTTGAGTTTTCCTGTTTTTGTGTTTGAAATTACCTGTGTTCGCTTGCTTGTCTCCCTGACTGCAATTCAAGTAAAGATTAATAAACCTTTAAACTGCTTTCTCCTCTGTGTATGTCTGCGTTTGGGTCCAACTCCTACGACCACAGAACCAGACACCTTAACGCTAACATGCTCACAATGCTGATATTTAGAAGGCTTAATGTGTTAATGTTAACATTCTTTTGTTGGTTTACTAACATTTACTTGGCACTAAATACAAAGTACAGTTGAGTCATTAGTTTTACAGGTATTTGGTCATAAACCAAAATACCAGACAAATTCAAATTTTGATCAGGCCTGACCAGACAATCACTAAAATGATCTCAATTGAATGGGGCTTGAATGACAAAACATTTCACTCAAAATCACAAATGTCAACCTCATAGTGCTGCTAAGGAAAAAGGGGATCAGATGTTAAGATTGTTTGACTGGATAAGTGAAAACTTTGACATGCATACAAAGTCAGTATGATCCATCCTCTGGGCACCGTCGGTATCTGTACCAAATTGCATGGCAATGCATCAAACAGTAGTTGAGATATTTCTGTCTGGACCATCAATTTCTTCTGGACTCGCAAAGAAGCAAGAACATTATGGAAACTGTCTGAGGTCAAATTCCTCAATTAAAGACTAAGGTTTCTTTGCGGTCAGGAGGAGCCTTGTTCTTTAACCTGTAGATTAGGTGGTGTCTTGCCTCAACAGAGAATTCAATGTAGCCTTAAGTCCCTACCACATCTAGGCAGGTTAACCTTCGCATGATTACACCGTTGGATATCTCACTTGGAGGTTATAGCTTTGTGTTGCTTTGCCAGATTTCTGAGTTCAAACTCTAAACTAAAACTACCTGCTTGAGAATCAATTAATTTATTGAATTGTGTAACACCATAAGAGAATTTTAAGACTTGTTTGATCATTCAACACATATGAATACTGTATTCTGAAATCGTAAGTGCAATAAAAATTATAAGAGATCAGCTCTGTGGTTTCTTTGCTGAAACTAATCCCAGCTTATTTAAGGTGGCAAAAGTATTGGCTTTCCTCTTGGTACAAAGGTTTCAGTTTATAACCTCATTACCCATCTCACTGCCACGTTTTTCAAGGTAGCAAACAAAGGAACAATCTCACTGTGTGCCAAGATAACAGTGAATGTTTTGAAGAACTAAAGAAGAGTGTTATCTTATGTGTAGGGAAACTCAGTAGCTCAGCAAGTTGGAGGCAAGAATGTCTAGAATACAGTTTTGCAGATTACAGAGTAAGTCCGTCATTATCTCATTTGGAACCACAAAAAATAAACACAAGAAACCTACAATGTTCAAAATCGCTGTGATGTTTGACCACACCAGCAATAAAACACAGGGATCAGTGAAAACTCAGACACCACGAAAGAAGTACTTCCCATTGGCAATGTGTACACACACTTTACATGTCAGTGTTTATGTAGCCTAGCTGTCTAGAAAACTTGAGTTAAATGCACTGAATGGTTGTATCGGAAACATGACAAAATGCAGTGCAAGTGCACCGGTGGTATAAAAATCTTTTACTTAAGTAAGGGTGCCAGTACAATGTAAAAACACGTACATGTATTATCAGCAAAATGTAAAGTATCAAAAGTAGAACTCTGCAGAGAAATGGCTCCGGTGAGTGATATGTTATTAATATGACATTATTAGATTATAACACTGATGCAACAATGTGTAAGCAGGTGTTGAAGCTGGTTGAGGTGGAGTTAAATCTCAATAAATCTGAGGGGTCGTGAGATGATTAATGGGGTAAGAGAAGAAAAAACAATGTTCTGCTTCTACAAAATCTGTATTCATTGTTTGGCCATTTCTCTAATCTTGTATTTTTCCTTGAAATAATGGATAATTTGACTTCTTTGGGCTTGAAACCATCAGAAGTTTAGAGGACAAATGTCTCTTTGGTAGAATGCTAACAACTCATAGACATCTGAAACGTGACAAGGGACCCCAACCACACACTGCTTTTTTTTTTACAAGGGGGTCACAAGCAAAAACCCTTAAAAACTACTGGTTTAATCTTCAACATTGCATTGTATTTGGTAGGCTTATTATATGTTGTATGTAAAAATTGTGGCTATAGCTGTGAAATAAATATAGTGGAATAAGAAGCACAATATTTCAATCAATTCCTATTGATGTTCAGCTGGTATGTGTGTGTGTAGAGGAAAAACATTGTATTATTAGTTGTGTCACCTGAGGACCTCCCTGTCACTATTTTAAGTATTTAATTTTAATATTTAGAGCATTAAATACTATTTATTACAGTGTTAAACTGCCTTAACCAACAAACACTGCCTTCATTCCTCTATACTGTATTCCTTCATACTATTTTCAAGTCAAACTAAGTGGTGTCTCTGTCATTTTCATTACATTCTTATGTCGGCTTCATACCGTCTTGTTTTTCTTCTTAAGTTTGGTTTTAGGGTTTTAGGGCAATAAAGAGAGGAGCATGTGTGGTAAGCATACTTGCACAGCATGTAATTAACTATAAGAGGGGCCTTCACACTACATGCCTCTTTTTTTCAGTTTTGAAGTGTAAGGAGATTTCTTCAAACACATACTTTACTGGATGTGATTGGCTGACACAGGATGTTCCAGTATATAAATGGCATCCATGTTAGAGAAGAAGTAGATTCATTTCCATCCCTGAGAAGAAACATCTTTACTGCACCACGAAAGAAGGTGAGATAGATATTTCATATGGAAAAAATTTACACTATATTAGAAACATAGTTCTGCTGACAATATAGGTCTTGTAGCCAATTATCTTCCCTTCATTTAAATTTCAAAAATGCTTTCTCTTATTTAGTAAAGGAAACTAAATCTTAATTATATGTTATATGTTTTTCTCTAGGAACAATCATGATGAAGCTATTGGTGTTCATGATGTGCCTGCTGGTCACTACCTTGGCTGCTCCTGTAAGTCTTTCCTAACATGATGTGTCATTTAGTCTGCCACTGATCCATTTTTAAAGATTTTAAACACTGTTTTTCTTTAAGGAAAGCCATTGTTGCTTCCTCATTTCTCTTGCTTGGTTTGCAGGCCCCAGATAGTGAAAGCAATGAGGTAAAAGTAAGACTTTTCTGTGAGGTTACTGTGTCTGTCTGCCATGGCATGTCATACCATGTTTTTGTAATGTCATCAAATGTACAGGATAGATGTCTGACAGAGAAAGGATAATTGGCTTAATTGCAGTGCATGTCTGAAGATGTCTGGTATTTCTTCAGCAGGTTGCGGCACATGCTAATGAGGCCCTGAGGTGGATGGAGATGTACAGGCTGTACCAGCAGCAGGTAGTTTCATCAAAAAAAAAAAAAAGATTTATAAATCATCTGCTCGTCAATTCAGGTAGGCTGGCATTAATCATTAATTATAATCAATTACCTTTTTTTTTTTTCTTCAGGGAGTAGTTAGAAACCCCTTCCTGCCTGCTGCTGATGCTCCTGTAAGTTTATATCTTGTTAGACTCTAACATAAGCTTAGTTTCAGATTTATATGAAAACTTTGACAACATGAGCTAAACTCTGGCATAATTACTGAAGTTTGTGTGTTACTTATTCATGAATTATTCATTTGTTTAGGCTGATCCAGCTGTGGCAGCAGTGGTAAGCACACATACAGCACCGCAACATCAGACCTTTCCCAGTTCAATATGCTGTTTGACTTAAAAGTGTTCTATTTATGCAGGTGGATGTTAAAAGTGTTCTATTTATGCAGGTGGATGCTGCACCAGCCAAGCCAGCTGATGGCCCCCCTCCAGCCCCCATTGCTGATGCATCAGAAGAGGAGACGGAGGTGAGCAGACATCTTCATACCAAACTGAATGGAAACATTGCTTGTTCACACTTAACAGAAATAAACGATAAATGTAAATCTCTCTTTGTTTTCCTTGTTTGGAGGAAGATACTTGTTCCAAAATGTATTTCAGTTCAATAGTTTATATAATAGTGTGTATTTACTACTGCTTTGCACACAAATGGTACTCCTGCTGAAGGTGACAAACTAAAAAAAAAAAGCACACAGTACATTATGATTTGCCATGCATGAACAACAAATTGTATTTACCCTGAGTTGAGAACACATGGCTACCTGTGGACATTGTAAAAACAGAATATAAGCAGCAAAGTAGCTTTAAGATCAAAAAGGAAACAGGTGCACATGCTCTGCAGTGTTTTGCTCCCCAAAACAAATTAAGGAAATCAATTTCCAGTGGTGGAAAAAAGCAGGTGTTACTAATGATGATAGCTACATCCTATTCTAGTGTCCCAGTAAGCCATGACGGTGAGACAGTTAGCTAGCATGAACAACACCAGGATCCTGAAACTGAAGCAGCTAAATGAAATTCAGCAATCATTCATTTTATTATTTACGCCTGTGCTTGTTTTCCTGTTTTTGCATGATGTTGCCCTTTAAAAAAAAGAGAAAGATATTCTCTTCTGACAGTGGCCTGACAGTTTTGTCAGGGCATTAGTTGAAATGATCAAAATGATCAAGACATGAGGTGAATCTTTTGCATTTGCACCACTTGTTTTGTTTTGGGGAAACACATCACATTCACATTTTGGAATGACACAATAGAAACAGGTTGAAGCAGCAGAGTCTGAGATATTCTGACCTGTAGTCCATTGAATGGAGAAAGCGCTGACTTCTACATTTCCTATAATGCAACCAGTGGCATCTTTCACTAGACTCTCTCCAGCCTGGTAAACATCCACTTCTTCTTCCACAAAAGACGTAATACAACAGTAGTATTTTCTTTAATTTCATTTCATCTCCTTTGCACAGGATGGCAACCCTGCACCCAAAGCTGCAGCACCTGCTGCTCCTGCTGCCCCCCTAAACTCTGATGAGGTAGAGGAGACCAAGGAGGTGGAGGCAGCCGAGGCTGAACCAGCACCGGCGGAGCCAGCAGCAGAGCCGGCAGCAGAGCCCGGAGCAGACCCTGCAGCAGCTGTCGAGCCAGATGTGGTTGACATCCCTGTAGATGCTGCACCAGTTGATGCTGCTGTGAATGTGCCTCCTGTTGATGTGGTTCCTGTTGACGTTGCCCCAGAAGCCCCTGAGGTGGCTGTCGATGCAGCTGCCGCAGCCAATGTCCCTGCTACTGTTGATGCTGGTGCTGCTGATGCCGGTGCTGCCCCACTGGCAGTTGAGATTGACACAACGGGACTGGCAGCAGATCCTGCTGCACTGTAGTTATCTTCCTCTTAATGCCAGATAAGTGCTCCTCTGTTAGCAGTAGGATAATAGCTGGAAACAGCAATGGGTGATGTAATTGCAGCACAAAAAGATGAAAAAGCTGTGGCATATTGAATAGAGACTGAAGAAAAAAATCTGTAATGCTCTTTGTAAAGCAAAACAAGTAAAGTGAGTTTTCAGTTCAGAATTGCACAATCAAAACCTTTCTTTGTGTCCTTCTTTCTGTCTTTAACTGCAATTCAGTTGTGATTGATTTGTCATGAGCGTGCACACAAGTGCCACATCTTACTGTGTGCAGAAGATAAAAAAACATATATCTTTCAGGACTTTGAGGACTCTACCTTTTTCACAGCAGACAATTTGACTTGTCATAGTAGGAAAAGCACAGGTGTTACTAATAATAACAGCTACATGGAATTCAGTCATTCATTTTATTATTTTTCACCTGTGCTTTTACTACTGTGACATGTCAAAATGTCTTCTGTGAAAAGGCCTATACTATCAAATAAAGGACATGGTTTCTAAAACATACAGTAACTGGTGACAAGTCTGCTCCCATCACCACACACACACCAAAACAACATAATGCCATCATAATTTATGCTTGTTCCAAAATGATTCAGCATAAAATAAAATTTATTGCATTTCCAGAGATGCTCTTCAGTTCATATAAGAGCTGTGAATCGTGTTGTCATAAAAACTGCAAACGCCACATCAGCCAACAGGGAGTGCCACTATACCACAGGATATGTATAGTACGCAGGAGGTTCTCCTGCCATTAGGACGCAGCACTCAACACTGACAAAGGTTCAGATTTAATTTCGCTCTCGTGATTGTTATTCATATAAAAGCAACCAGATCAACATGATCTGAAATCTGTAATACCTGGCACGATGTAATAGGATCAGAGCTGGATATGGCTGAGAGTGCTGACTGGGCAGGAGATGCCGGTGTGAGTGTGTGTGTGCGCAAGCAGACTAAATCCTCTGCTGTTCCGCAAATGGTCAGGAAAATTATAGCCTGTCACATATTAAAAAAAGAGGTGTCAACACAAAATGGTTTTCAGTGTTGTGGAGCCTCGCTAACAGGTTAACTGAGGGTTGTCCAAAATTCAATTGAACGTATCTTATCTCCCACTGTAGTGGACAAATAAGGAGGATGAGTGACTTTGCCTCTCCTCTTCTCAGCCAACTCTAATCCACAAATCCTTATCAGGGTCACTGAGACTCTATGACACAGTTAGTTAGACTCAATGCTTATAGGGGACACTTGTGTGTAGCTACATTTTGATATTATTTTAATTAGCATCTAATGATTGATAAAATTAATCTGCTGCTGCTGTGAGTGGCTAGCTTCCACATCTTACAAAACTACAAAAGGATCAAAGGAAAATGGACTTTACATTACAATAACAAGTGGAAAAGGTAAGTTACATGAGCCTGAATGAATTATGCATCGTCACTACCCATTTGTGTGACCAGATTGACTGTTATATAATACAGTTTTTCTCCATTCATTTGGTGCAATTCTGCTAACTGTGGTTTTGGACTGCAAATGCATTCACCTAATTTTTAATGAATTCTGGTTCTTTTCACACAGCTCTCTTTGCTTTCGACACAACTGGATATGCCACACAAACTACAGTATTTAAGATATATAGAGAATATTACAGTAGGTGTGATGTGGATGAAAATTTATGTAAATGTAGGTAAATCACTGGACTTGGAGTAATAAACATACCGCATAATATATTTTCCTAATTTTATTTTCTGTTTTGTGTCACTACTGCAGATGTGAACTACTGATTTGATGCACTTTTGTAAAAGGTTGTTTTACCTTTTTGCTCTCTTCAGCAAGACTTCTCTTTTGCAGGTTAAACTGCACATCTGCTGCCATGACCACTTCAACCACGCTTCCCCACCTCACTGTGCCAGCTCAAACTGCACCACAACTTGCGACAGACAGTGAAGAGCTCAGCGAGGATGAGCTGTAAGCAAAACATTCAGAGAGCTTACAATACATTAATGAGAACAAGTAAGACCTGTCAATTAATTAACTTAATATTTAATGTTTGTTCCAGAAGTGCGCCTCAATCAAATCCTCAACGTCTGCTCAATATGAATAACAGCAATAACAATGAAGAGTAAGTACAATTATGGAGTCATGATAAGAGAAGTGAAGCCCTTATAAAACACAGTTCCTCTTTGATGTATCTTAAAAGTCATTTCAGTAAGGGCTATTAAATGTGTTAATTGATCCTTTTCCAGGGAGAAAAAGAAAAAAAGGAAAAAGGAGAAAAAAGAGAAGAAGGAGAAGAAAGAGTAATTATGTTGTATTACGAACCTTTAAGTAAATGTTGCTTTAAAAGAATATTTGATGCTCAGTATTCTCCAATGTATTGATGTACGTTACAGAAAGAAGGAGAAGGAGGAGAAGGAAAAGGAAGAAAAGGAGAGAAAGGAAAAGGAAGAAAGGGAAGCAAAGGAGAAAGAGAAGGAAAAGGAAAAGGAAAAAGAGAAGGAAAAGGAAAAGAACAAAGATAAGTAAGTGCATTCAGAGCGACGTCCTCAAGGCACCTTTTCAAAGACACTTTCAGACATTTAATTTACACTTTCTTTCTCTCTTTCCGTAGGCCCAAAGAATTATTTGTCATTAATCCTGCTGGGAGTTTGTATTACAACTGGCTGTTTATCATCACACTACCAGTCATGTACAACTGGACCATGATCATAGCCAGGTGACTTCTATAAATCAGTGACTCCTTTTCAACACTGCAATTTCCCTGCAGGTCAAATATACATATGATTTTAGTGCTATTCCTATGCAAGTCCATATGAAACTGCTACAAATCATTGCAGGTTTAGCAGCAGGCTGCCTTTGTGCAGAGAAATAGCTTTGTTCTTTCTTTGTGTTAGATAGTGAGCTTGGCACCACATCGGCTGCAGCAGTAGGACAATAGTGGGGAAGATGCAGAAGAACATATTTAATTTACAAAACGTACTCATTGCTGACGGTCTTCTTCTCCTGCAAACAGGGCTTGCTTTGAGGAGCTGCAGCATAACTACATCCTTTACTGGATTATTCTGGACTACACCTCAGACGTAGTCTACCTGGCTGATATGCTTTTCAGGACCAGAACAGGTGAATAGCTGACCTGAGCCTCCCAATGTGCGAAAAGGCTTTCAAAATCTATTAAACGATAAGTCTTAAAACAGCACTCACATACCCACATGTACACTGATGAAATTGTCGACATCTGCTGTTGTTCCTCCTGTTCATACTGCGAGTGAAAAGATCCCTTCCTAATGTGATTTCAGTGTAAGAGATGAGTACACAGTCCTTGTTCTGTGCAAAAAAAAAAATTCTAAAGCTCAGCTGAATGAGGCTTCAGCCATCTGAGTTAGACAAATTAAGTGGGTATTTTCCAAAGCTACAGTGCTTTTAGCACAACATTTCAATCCTTTGAGTTATTGTCCTTCCACTGCAGCTCTACTGTATAAAGAAAGACTGTCCAGGAAAACATAAAGAGGAAATATTGTATTAAAAAGAATGTAACTCTGGAAGATATCCACCTCATTTGACCAATTCAGACTGCTGAAGCCTCATTTTAGCTTCCGCTGAATTTGAAAATGCATTTTTGCACACACAACTCTGGTTTTTGTCCCCCATTGGTTACAACGAAATCAGGGATTTTTTCACAGACAGTATGGACAGGAAGGATGATTGCATTAAGGTAGGCATGAAATCATGTGAACCTATCCTTTAAGCATTTTAAACACATGTTTTTACAGTGCAGATAAATACGGATTCACCTGTCTTGGACTTAACGTTTCATTGTTTTACTAATCTGAATCACAATGGATATAACTAGGATTTTTTTGGGACACTGATTAACAGAAAATAGAGACTAATTACAATGTGAATACAATTCATCTATATTATGAACACATATGAAACACAGATCTGACCCATCTGTGTGTAATCAAGGGGTTATTATAGGAATAATAGGGAATACTTTTGATAAGCATTTAATTCCAACCTTTCTCTGGGAAAGTTACTTTCACTCATGAAGAAAAAGCCTTGTACATATTGTGTCTTTAAACCTTCCACTTCTTTGAATGCAGGTTACCTTGAGCAAGGCCTACTGGTGAAAGATGAGAAGCTGCTAAGGGATCGGTACATTTCCAGCTTCCAGTTTCGTCTCGATTTTATCTCCATGCTGCCCACTGATGTCCTCTATTTCTACCTTGGCCTCGACTACCCAGAGATCCGCCTCAACAAGTTGCTGAGAATCGGCCGCTTGATGGAGTTCTTCACAAAGACAGAGACTAAAACCAACTACCCCAACATCTTCCGCATTGGAAACCTGATCATGTACATCCTCATTATCATCCACTGGAACGCTTGCTTCTTCTTCTCTTTTTCCAAATCCATTGGTTTTGGTGCTGACGACTGGGTTTACCCAGCTCTGGATGATCCTGACGAGCCTGCGTTTGGGGAGCCCATGAGGAAGTATGCGTTCAGCCTCTACTGGTCCACACTGACCCTGACTACCATTGGAGAAACTCCACCACCAGCCCTGGACTCAGAATTTTTCTTCCACGTGGCTGACTTTTTAGTTGGGGTCTTGGTCTTTGCCACCATTGTAGGAAATATCGCCACCATGATCTCCAATATGAATGCTGCCCAAGCTCAGTTTCAGGCTCGGATTGACAACATTAAGCAGTACATGCAGGTAGATGGACCTCTTTTTTCCACTCAAAAAGCTGGAACAAGTATAATCACAACCATCTGTTCTTTGATTATATTTTGAATGTTTGTTTTTTCCTTTCATTCATAGGTACGAAAGGTCAGCAAGGAGCTCGAGTTGCGAGTCATCAAGTGGTTTGACTACCTGTGGAATAACGGCAAGGCACAGGATGAAAGAGAGGTGCTGAGGTATCTTCCAGACAAGCTAAAGGCTGAGATTGCCATCCAAGTCCACATGGATACGCTGAGGAAAGTCCGCATTTTTGCAGACTGTGAGGCAGGTCTGCTGATCGAGCTGGTGCTCAAGCTGCGGCCACAGGTGTTCAGCCCCGGAGACTATATCTGCAAAAAGGGTGACATTGGCCGTGAGATGTACATCATCAAAGATGGAAAACTTGCAGTTGTTGCTGATGATGGTGTTACACAGTTTGTTGTGCTGGGAAGCGGCAGCTATTTTGGTGAGATCAGTATCCTTAATATTAAAGGCAGCAAAGCAGGCAACCGGCGAACAGCCAACATCCGCAGCATTGGATACTCAGACCTCTTCTGCCTGTCCAAGGATGACCTGATGGAGTCACTGATAGAGTATCCGGATGCCAAAGGCATGCTAGAGGACAAAGGCCGGGAGATCCTGATGAAAGATGGTCTGATAGACTTGGACCCAGCTAACATCATGCCTGAGGCCAAGGAGCTGGAGGAGAAGGTCAACAAATTGTACAGCACAATGGAGCTGATGCAGATCAAGCTGAAGAAGATTCTGGGAAATTACAAGAACACTGACAAGGCTCTCAGACATCGCATCGCAGATCTGGAGCACCTAACAGGAGAGGAGGTGGAAGACGAAGATGAAGAGGAAGGAGAGGTGAAAAGGGAAGAGAAAGAGGTTGAAGGGGAGAAAAAGGATGATGAAAAATTGGAAGAGGGGGAAGGAGATGGGGAGAAAAAGGAAGAAGAGGAAAAAGGTGAGGAGACAAAAGATGAGGAAGGAAAGGGTGAAGAGGCAAAAGAAGAGGAGAAAAAAGATGAGGAAACTACAGAAGAAGAGAAAAAATAAACCAATAGTTTCTGTAAAACACCTAGCACTTTTCTAATTAGCCACAATAGACTCGTTATCACAAAAAAATCTTTCTTACTGCTCAGATAATTAAAAATTGCAAAAGACAAAAATGAAGAAACACTAGAAACTGGCTGAAATACCTCCTGGAACTTGTCTTAAAAAGCTATAGCCATTGTACACACAGTATATTATAAAAAAGACAGTAATTCAATGGACAAATATTGCCTATGACAATATTGACATTCAATTAAAATAAAATATTGGCTTCAGTTATCCTATTTATTGTGATTTTCATGACAGATATGCACAGAGTCATATATTGGAAAACACTCTGCTATTCTCAACCCTGCAGTGTACACTGTTATTCACACGAGGATAGTGAATAGCAAGGGTTTACAGGTAATCCTATGGCATACATTGCTCTGTAGTATGTGTTACATGTCATGCAACTTGGGAAGCTCTGGGACTGAAGCACTCTCTGCTCAAAAGGTTATAACCTTTCAACCAATTACTGATAATAAATGTGATTAATGCAGATAGGTTGATATAAGGTTTAAGGCAAAGCTATTTATTCACCTGAAACGTGACAAGAAGCCCCAACTAGGCACCGCTTTCTTGAAAGGAGTCAATTCAGTTTTCAATTCAATTCAGTATTATTTATATACCGCCATATCATAACAAAGTTATCTCAGGGCATTTTTTCATATAGAGCAGGTCTAGACCGACTCTTTATATTCACAGAGACCCAACAATTCCCACCATGAGCAGCATTAGGTGACAGTGGCAAGGAAAAACATTTTAATGGGCAGAAACCTTGAGCAGAACCAGGCTCTGGGTGGGCGGTCATCTACCTCGACCGGTTGGGTTGAGAGAGAGAGAGAGCAGGAGGAAAGAGAACATAAAGTAGTACAGCACAGTACAATTCTACATACAGATGTAAAGTAATAGCAGTATAAACAACTATAAACAACTGTGTAAACAACTGGGGTTAGCGGAAAGTAGCTAACAGCAGAGAGCTATGAGTGCTTAAGCAGAACTTGTGTATGCTTAAGTATATAACGGGTAATTAGCCGCTGCAGTGAAGAATATAACAAAATTAACTGAGTTTAGCTGGAGCAGCAAGATACACAACCAGTACCACAGAAGCACCGGCAACCGGAAATGAAGCTTACCGGAATACGTCAGCACACACCAAAAAGTTGGGAACCACTGGTCTAACGAGTCAACATGGATTAATTTAAGATTTTAAACTGTCCTCCCAAGAAAATAGCAAAATCAGTAATTTCTGCAAGTGCCCCAAAATGGCATATGTTTATGTACAAGTGACAAAGCCCCCCAGCAGCAATAGTAAGTAATGACTCTTTTCTGTTGACCCGACCCCTATGTTGGGAACCACAAGCTTTTAATAAATTTTTTTTCTTTTACTTGTAATTGAGTACTTATACATCGTGGTTTTGGTACTTTTACTCAAGCCAAAGATCTGAGTACTTCTTCCACCACAGTCCATAGCAGTGTCACAACATAAAATAGATTTATTTTTCAACTGTTATATGTAATGGTTTGGGAAGGCGTCGACGATGTCGTTGAAGCCACAATAAAGTGTTGTTTGACAGAGCACACACCAAATGTCCACAATAATATCTACTATAAGTTACCTTTTCACTTTATTATGTAGCAGTATGCTGAAAGAAAGCTAATTTGCTCTTCAGTATTACAATATGCGTACCCTTTACCCTAGAAAGGTTGGATAGAAAAGGTGAACAGTTCTTTATAGTCAATGAGCAATATGTGTTCACACCAAACTACATTACTGCTGCAGTGAAAATGACTGAATTTGAAAGAATTGATTTATTATAATAATTTGATATTACTGTGGCTCGAGTGACTTAGTGGGGTTGATTTTTACTCAAGTGAACTTCAAAGTGAGCAAATGTCTAAACTGAAACAAAAATTCAACATTCATTCATTACCCAAAAAAAAAAAAAAGACAGCTGTTGGGAAATCACATGGTTGTCTGGTTTCTGGTTTTGAGCTACACTGCTCAAAGCAATGACAATAAAACTCTCTCCGAATTCTTAGATTGAAAAGTGTTTGTTCAGTGGAGAGACCGAAATTACTGGACAAATGCTCCTCATCACTGAACATGTTTAATTTGATTTTGTTCAGAAAAGGCGCAAAGAAAAATCATTTTCACTTCAAAAGCTCGCAAATCTTCCTTACTCCGTACTTTACATGTATATACATCACCACCCACTTCACACTTAACCTGTGAACAGAACTCAACAGTTTATGCCCAAAGCTGGATTGAGGGAACAAAAATAAATGCCACTTACTCTCTCCTCTAAATAACAGTGTGAAAGCAGCCGAGCATGTGACTATTGATCATCTTTTGTGTTGGTCTCTCAGGGCTGATGACTAGGTGGCACCAGCATAGAGTCACATTCACAAGCTCTAATGCATTAATCAAGTCATTGATACAACGAAACCAAGAAGAAAAGCAACCAATTTGTGATATCTGGCACAGCTGAATGAGTAAGACAGAGATGATGGTGATTTGTTGCCGTCCTTTGAGGAGCTTGGGGCTGTTTCTGTCATTTTATTTTTATAATTGACTTTATAATTGTCAGTGTGGTACATTCTGGGAGTAGAACAATGGCTTTGTGTTAATTAATGAAGAGACAATGACACGAGACGGTTTGTTATACTGAAATGCAGATGTTAGCAATTTAGCAATTAAGGAACAATGAGCCTTGGTATTCTATTCTTATCTTATCCTAAAACGGTCTTATTTTTTCTGTGAGGTTTGCTCATACGAGTGTTTCAAGTCACATTCACCACACTGTCTTAACTGGACAAACTTGTCTTGAATCGCTCGTTTCAGCCTGATGAATGCCACCTGTTCATGAGAAGGTGCACATTCTTGAGATTTCATCAGCAGCATAATCAACGGCCATTTCTGGGCAGTTTCATTTACAAAAATGTTACCAAAGAGTAAAAGAAAAAACGACTTTCATACTGCAAAGTCCTGCTTTTGGAAATCAGCAAACACATTTGGCAGCATCAGTGGAGGTAACAGAAGACACGAAACACTTGCAATGACAATGGTATGTCATCAGAGCAGCCAATGGCATATAATACACAATATGCACATATACTGTGACGCACATAAAGAGGGAATGTCTGACATGAAGTTAAATGCTAAAAAGCGTCTTTCTCAAGCAAACAGGGACAAGATTAATATGAGAGGCAATCAAGGGGATGTGACAATCACAGAGATATTAGAAGAGAGAATATTTTAGCCTACAGTAGGTAGATGTTACACTGTCCAAAAGAGGGTGACACTGTGCAGCGACCTGCATAAAGCGCCTGAGGCAGCTGTTGGAGTGAGAGAATTCTGCTTGCAAGTACTGAACTGTATTCTGTGATGAAGCATTTCAGTATCATAGTTAAACTTCCAAGTCATGCAGATTAAGGCATTATGATTTCAGGTCAATTGAGTGTTTTTTGCCCTATGAAGAAAGACTATCTGTACATCACTCGTACAACAGGTCTGGACCACTCGTGAATTTTGTTTGTAAAAAAGTCAAGGAAATTGGTGAACAAATTCTCTTAAATCACTCCTGTGTGCCACTTAAGAACGAATCTGTTCGCGTGGTTCTTGAATGAGGCCCAATGTGTTTTGTGAGTACTGTCTGTAAATTATATAGAAGAGACACATGTTGATGTGATTTGTGTTATAAGTGAAAACAAATAAAACCCTTCAGGGCCACTCTACGCTGTATGAATATGAATGTCACATACTCTGTGTTGTCATGAACTCAATTGGGATAACCAATAATAATCTTTTATAATAATCTAATAATTTAATAATCTTTATTTATAGAGCACTTTTCAAAATCCACATTACAAAGTGCTTCACAAAGACAGCAAAATATAAATTCAAGTCATAAAATAAAGAAAACAGATACCAATGCAAAATAAAAACATTTTAAAGGAAAATAAAAGACAGTTCAAAGAAAATTTTAAACTCACGTAAAATCAGGGAAAGTTCTCCAATGAAAGTATGTTTTAAGAAGGGATTTAAAGGAGATCACTGACTCAGCTGACCTGATTTCCTCGGGAAGATCGTTCCAGAGCCTCGGGGCCCTGACCGCAAAAGCTCTGTCCCTCCTAGTTTTCAGCCGGGCCTCTGGAACAGACAAAAGACCTCTGCCTGAGGATCTCAAAGTACGTACCGGCGTGTACAGTACTAACAGGTCAGAGATACAGTTTAGATAATGAAAATGTCTTGCCAGAGCGGGAACAGTGAAGTGATGGAGCGCATGTCATTTATCCTAGGGAAATTGCTGCCTGTAGGGCTGATTTCCCAGAGGAGATATTTCTTTGTATGATTCAGAGCCAGAGAAGTTTGACTGTATTGAACAGTGTTAGCACAACAATAATCAAAAGAAGAGTAAAAGGTTTATGAGCTACAGTTAAAGACATGTAGCTGAGCAGTAAAGCTGTTTATTTTGCATTTCTTGCTGCTAAGTACATTTACTCTGGTAGTGCATCAAAGAAAAATAGTAACAGTAGAGTTAGGAAATATGCTGGAATCAAATCAGGGATGTTGCAGCTAGTTTATGGTATGTGTCTTAAAGGACAAGGCCCGCGTTATTCTATCTTACCTATATCTACCAAAAACAACAGTCTGCATCATCCATCACTCAATACTTTCCAACTGTTTGTGGCCTAAATCCCGATGGTTCATACTAAAGAAAAAATGTGCCATCAGTATATACTTAATAGCTGGGCACCGTAGTTTTTAGCATACGTTACTCAAACAGGAGGAAATAATGCATTTGTTGAGGACTATTTTCAGCTGCGGATTAATACACATTTGGTGCTCTACTGAATATTTACAACAGCAGGACCGTGTATGGGGGATTGACTCAAAATGAACTATTGTGTGTGTGTTCATCATAACAAAGACACATCACACCCAGTGCAACAGTCTCATTTATGTGTTCTTAATAGTTTTTGGACAACACTGGAGGACTATGTCGCAGAGGAATAGGCTATGTCAGGCTCTGGCTACACAATCAGTACCTAATTAGCTAGTAGGATCAATTCATTGTTGGTTTTGGTCTTTTCATCTGAGTTGCTGAAGGTGCAGACTTCAAAGGATTAAGAAGCTTTCAGATATTCACATTCTACTTATGAATGCTATCTAGCAGCCGCTGTTAAACATTTGCCTTCAAGGTAGGAAAATTAGACTCCTCCTTAATTGAAAGACAGTTTAGTCTGTTTTATTCAACCCATGGCAACAGCATACAGATAGGAACCTTTACCTGTTTTAGTTCAATCTGTAAAGAATTAAGATTGCTTCAACGGCTCTCTGGATTTAGCTGTTATTGTGGAGACTACAATTTTACCAGTATCCTTACGTCCATAGTGTACGATTCTGCAACTCGAGTATATCAAGGACTTTTTTTGCCATTTATTGATGATTTGACAGTAGACGAAATGAGGGGAGAGAGAGTGATGGATGATCAAATGCAACAAACATCCGCAGCCACACACAAACCTGGTAAATTGAGATTTGTGATTGTGCCTCATCACTCAGACTCCCCCATGCTCTTTGTTTTAGTTTCCACACCCTAACCATAACTTAACCATATTTAATTTGCCATTACCATGATCTTTACCTAACCTTACTCATATCATAGTCTAATTAATATTAGAAATAATATTTGAAAAACACTGGCATGGAACATAATCAGGATTTTACAGAATCATCTAATATTGATGTTCTTGTCTGGTGATTGGCTTGTATTCTACACACAAAACATATTGTGAAATAATATTTTTCTTAATATTTAATTTGTAGATTATATTATGTTATTAATGTTTATTGGGATGATTTGCATAATTTATAAAATGGTAACTATATATATTATTATTATTATTATTATTATATATATATTATTTGAGCAACGGATCTATCTGTATACTTCTTCCACCTCTGTCTATCTCGGAGGGCATTAAGATACTTTGGAACATATTGCCCTCCTGGTCCTTCAAACACAGAGCAACAACCAGTTCATGAAAGCTGCACTCCGCTCACTCATTTCATGAAGCTGTATTGACAAAAAAATGCCAATACCCTGCCAAGCCCTCTCCCCGAGGTTCTCACAGGTCATAAAACAACACACAATGCAGCATGTGGGGAAAACAAGTATGAATGTGCTGTGGTGAAGTGATTGGTGTCACAGTGTGAAAGTACAGTAAATAAGAGCACAACAAGGGGACAGACTTATAGAAACCCTGCATTAATAGAGGGAAGGAGAACCACATGACTTTCTCCATATGCCACTGATATGCTAACATTTATGCATGTAACATATCATAACTTGTCATTATCATTAGGATCATGGTCAGAAGCATGGGGGCTTTATTCTTATCAGAGTGACTGTTACTCTGATATTCACAGATAATTTCAGTGCAACGAGTTTTCTTATATGACAGTTAGTCTCCAGTCTTGCCCCTCTTGCCACTGCACATTTTAAGTGAGTGTTATGGTTTCACCCCTGTGCCTTTATTTTGAAGTCGTGTCTTGTGTTTCCCGCCTCCTGTCTCAGCCCTGAGTGTTTCCACCTGTGTTTGTACTCACCTGTGTCTCGTCTCCTCGTTAGTTCCTTCCCTATTTGTACCTGCCCTTGTCAGTCAGTGTTTGTTGGTTCATTGTTCGTGTCCCGTGTTGTCTGCCAGCTGCCAGATTCTGCTACCTGCCTGCCACCTGCCTGCCACCTGCCTGCCACCTGCCTGCCACCTGCCTGCTACCTGCCTGCCTGCTACCCGCCTTCCCGCCGGCGTGCCCACTTGTCTCCCAGCCGTCTGTCTACCCACCTGCCTGCTTACCTTCTTCAATAAACTCCTTTGTTTTCCCACTCCCACGGTTTGCGCTTGGGTCCTTCTCCCACATTGTAACAGTGAGGCTACATTGAAAAATCTGTCTTGACTCTGAATTTGTGTCAAAATGTTTACCAGCACAAACATGTCCTCTGACAACCTTTAATTGATTGGTGTGTAACAGTCTGTTGGTGGTCAATAGTCATACTCGCTTTGCACACAAAAACTCAACAAGCTACAAAGTAAAGCTTTCGCATGATATTCTTCTTAGGAACGTAATGTTCAGCTGTTAATGTCTGAGGTAAGGACTAATTAAGAAATAATTGAAGAGCAATTGTCTTTCATTAGCAAATGAGTTGCTGTCCCCGGTTACATTTTGAATTGATCAAAGCAAATAGCCCTGAGCCCTGACAC
The DNA here is from genome assembly GCA_002120245.1 of Maccullochella peelii. Taxonomy (NCBI): domain Eukaryota; kingdom Metazoa; phylum Chordata; class Actinopteri; order Centrarchiformes; family Percichthyidae; genus Maccullochella; species Maccullochella peelii. Next base: position 40,877 of record LKNJ01002425.1, on the reverse strand, counting down.
GAGTTCTGACACACAAGAGACAGCTGTGAAAAGAGCACACGACAGAGCTGCAGCCGAAGCTAGGCAACTGCTGCCATGATGTTTTCGCAAAAAATATGCAAAGAGAAACGTGCAAAAATTACATTTCATGTCAAAAAATGTAATTACCCAACGACAATCAAGTCTCTGCCATGCAACACGCACATAACAAATTCACGGCCAGACAATGAGCCCACAGCACCTCATTAAGCCGTCAGTTTCAAAATGATCAGAGGAGAGAACAGGCAGGGGTCAAGACTGGACTCTGTGTCACATGCAAATGAAGCATTTTTTTACCCTTGGATCTTTTGCCTTTGTTACTGTGTTCTTTGACAGCTATTACTGTAAACCATATTCTGCTTCAATAATGTACATGTTCATGTACACAATTTAACTAATAGGGCCCCAAAGGTGTTTTTGTGTCATGTATTTGACGACTGGACCTCCTCAAACTTTACTCAATATGATCTTTTCTCTCTTTCAAAATACTAATTTCAGGGGCGTACTTTTAGCCTTGTGTGTTAGCATGCATATTTATAATCACAACGTCCCTGGTTCAATTCTGGCGGGGGACCTTTGCTGTGTGTCACCCCCCCCCTCTTCCCGTGTTTCCAGTCTGTCTCCACTGTCTGTCAACAAAGGCTAAAAATGCTAGAAAATGTCTAATTTCTTCCTTTGTTCTAAGTATTAAATTAGTGAGGTTTTCATCAGGTTTCATTAAGTGAATATCAAATATCAGTTTCAGGGCATTGTCATCCTAAAGAAAAATGGGAAAAGAGCAACAATTTTAATGTAAACCTTTCTGACAGCTTTTCGCGATTCACCAGATCTCGACTTGTCAGCATCAAAGTCACTCTGTCAGGCTCTTATCACAAAAATATTTTTCTTCCTTTGTTTTGGGGCAGTATTTATGAAATGCCCTAGAATAAATGTCCACAGTATTCCTCAGAGAGTCCATCAGGACACCTCTAAATATTGAAATACACTTACAGTGGCACATACAGTATGTCACTGCTTCTGTCACCATATTGATCTACAGTGTGGGTCTGCAGATCCACTGAAGGGAACTAAAAGACTCAGGAACTATGAAACTACTAGGAACTAATTGTTTTCCCACAGAACCCGAGAGACTGTTGTATTATTAAAGTGAGCCTCCATCATGATACTTTTGGCAGTATTTCCATATCCTCGAGGACAAAACTTCAAAATTGTCAGTGTCTCATGAATTTCAATCAGAACTAACAAGCAGGATTGCAGAGCAGAACAAAAAACTAATTTGATTTACTTGGGGTGGGCCTAACACATAAAATACCCTGTTTTAAATCACTACAACATCAATCATTTTAACAACATCTTGTAATGATTCAGTTATTTCTTAATTAGGGGTAATTTAGGTTTTGGTCCTGCACCACACAACCCTCTTGATTACTCATACCTTTACTGTAAGATGCATTAGACAGCATCATGTGAACAGTGTGAATAAGACTGTAATGTTTAAGATAAGAATGTGATATTGGGTATATGGTATTAATAATCTGCAGATTTGATTATTTTGGGAACCTTTTGCAGCTTCTTATGTATATGTATCTCTCTGTAAATGCTATAAATAACTCTGAATTTCAGGAAGAGTGCAATGGAACAACATAGTGGCCTCGCTGTCTTGTGCTACTACATCTGCATGACACCACAAGCGAGACCTACAATAGACTGCAATCGCTGCATTCCTCTGCACTGTAGTCTAGTGCAGTAAAGTGAAAATGTCCTGTGACTGCCCTCTCAAATACATATTCTGCTGATTCCGCATTCCAACTCCTTTTTATCTTAGAGTGCCTATAAAGAGCTATTACAAATTAAAATATAAGTTTTGAGGAAAACCCACATGACTGTGAACTGGAGCCTTCCCATGCACATATCGATCATATTATAACTAAATGTGTTGTTTCAAAGAACTCAGTGACTCTGGGTGCCTGTCACTGAACAGTGAGAAACATAGTTGTCTGCTGAAAAGGCTTACTGGATTGATTGGATTTGATCAGCCATGGAAACATGTAAATGTGCCTGTGTGGAGGTTACCATAGCACTAAAGGCTATGGAAGCAGATGAAGGAGGTTTATCCGATGTGAACAGTTGGGTGTCTGGAGGGGACTTCAGCCTGTTTGTTGTGCATGTTGATGTGACAGAAAGGGGGAGAGTCACAGCTTTTCTACCAGCACGGTGATACAGCACTGTACATTTCTCTCTGGTGCGCTGTGAGGATGATTTAAGGTCATAATAAAAGAAGCATTAAAACAGCGGCTGGCCCACCTTAAAGTGACGAGTCATATAGAATTGGACAGGAGAGGAGAACATGAAAGAGGTGCCACTGAAGTGTGTGCAGTCTTATGACACCACAGTCATTGTACACACACAGCCTGCAATACTTCAATATCCTGTTTGTGGCTCATTTGAAATGCCGCTGACAAAAGATCGTCGAAGGGTCACACGAGATAAAGGAACACATTGTGACTGATGATATACCACGGAGAGAGACAGCGTGGCCCATCTGTTATTCATGAAGTTTAAAACAGCAGCCACAAGTATCAATCGATCTCTTTCACCATGTGTGCCACTTGCGCGTCACTGAGTGCGCACGGCGCCCTGCCTGTTGCTGCTGCTGCTGCTGGAGGAGAGGCTGTGCGCTCACACCCACATTCAACAGGCAATGGAGGATACTTGTTACATGTACTGTTTCACCGCGTTTTTATTAGTATTACTTTAAACTGAAAAGTGCGCAGCGGTTGGAGACAACATTGTAGGGATCTGGGAAGGAGATGTGTATTTTTTAGGGATGGTGAAGTTGCGCGCCATGGTGCATATGCAAATCCTCTTCCACCATTCTAGCTTTGCACCTCAGTAGGTAGATCAGACTCGTGAAACAACCAAAGCATTCATAATAGTCGGGGAAGAGGAGAAGAGGATGGCAGCTTCACATAACGGATCCAACATAACGGCGAACCACACCAACCCGTTTGTGCAGCAGCCGTGGCGCGTCGCTCTCTGGTCCGTAGCCTACAGCTTCGTGCTGGCGGTGGCAGTGTTTGGAAACCTCATCGTGATATGGATCATTCTTGCCCACAAGCGCATGAGGACGGTGACGAACTACTTTCTCCTGAACTTGGCGTTTTCTGACGCGTCAATGGCCGCGTTTAACACTTTGGTAAACTTTATCTACGCAGCCCACGGAGAGTGGTACTTCGGGGAAGCGTACTGCAAATTCCACAACTTCTTCCCGGTCACATCCGTGTTTGCAAGCATCTACTCCATGACTGCGATAGCTGTGGACAGGTGGGCTTATAAAATGCTGCAAGAACAATATTTAACGAATGACTGATGATGCTTAATCCTCCCCACGCCCCTCACCCCTCTTTCTCTATAGGTGACCAGTTGCATTTGTGGGTACATTTATTATGTTTTTTATTAAAGGAGTAATGATTTAGATTTAGATTCTTCTTCCCGTGCGTCTCTGCGTAAATCGTCTAGTAGTGGGATCGATTAATCATCAGTATTAGTTGAAGAAAAAAGGGGGCAAAGCAGTGTTGAGGTAGAATATTACAGAATACCTTCAACACACCTTAATCATCAAAGAAGCAATAAAATATCCGCAGCACATGCACAGATTAGAACATGAATATTTCAAGGTATACAGGATGTAAAAAAAAAATCCCCCACCCGAACACTTTCATCTCAAGTGCTTCACGCATGATTTTTTTTTTGACATCTCGTTTCTTATTATTCCACTTGGCTATGCTGTCTTCCGCCAGCAGTGGCGGAAAATTGAATCTTGAGCTGAAAAAACCCCTAAAATCAGTGTTCTGTCTTGCTTGAAGACAAACTGCACTCCATTTCTCAAGGCTTATGCAGTTGAAATCATTTGATGTACTCGCTGTTGCCCTCATGATCATAAGAACATACTTATATGGAGTCCCCGTCAGTTTAATTTAAATTCCACTAAGCATCTTAGACTTTGTCCCCACATTATTTCATCAGAGTGTATGCCCCCTGCTTCTTTAAGTATACATCATTTCAGTTCCCAGTGGAGGAGTGGGTAAATACTTGTTTGTGATTTGCATTATGATATTGGAAAGGCGGTTGCCCAGCAGGGTGATTGCCATCTCACACACCATGGGCCCATTCCACACGTTTATTTTTACGTTTCACTGCCAGTGAATCAGACGGAAGCTGTTGTTTTGCAAAGAGTCTGCACTGCAGTGAATGGTTCTTTCTGTGCCAACACCCCAGAAAAGATCATCCTTTCTTCCATGCTTTTGCGCTCTCTGACTCTTTTGTTTTCTGTCACATGCACTCACATTATTTCCCTTTTTTGCTCTTTTTTCCTTTGTTCCTCCACCTCTTTCGCTGTTCCTGCCCCTGTGGTTTCCAGTAATGTGGTAATGCAGTCATCGCTATCAGCCGGGCTTTGATACTGATCAGTAGACCATTATACGTCATAATGTTTGAATAAAGGGATTAGACTGATGAAGGAAGCAGCCACAGGCCGAACATGATGAAAACAAGAAGCATGTAGAAGCTGCGTGCAGGCACAGTGTGTCTCTACAGCTAGTGTACAAATGTCAAAGTGTGTTGTGATTTTGTGTGAGGTGTTTTCCTCCTCCAGTACTTCTCCCTGACACACAAAGGGAGCAATGCATTTCCTGAGGCCGTGCTGATTTTGGCTCCTCTACAGCAACTTCCATGCGTTTGTATTTTTGGTCTGCAGTGTCCGTTCGATTCTGTCAACTGTGTACTGAGAAAGAGAACCTCAGCATGACCTACATGATGTAGATGTTACCTCCGGTCATGCTTTTCGTAACCCCAGTATGGTCTGTCTCCGCTCTGATGTCTTGAAATGGCATGAGGCCACAGTTCGTGATCATCTGTGAATTTGTCCTTCCTGCTGACTCTCTGTGCTACCAAGTGTGTTTCCTTAGGCACTGCAGCAAAATAAACGCAGGTTACTGCGTGAAAGGAAACTGGCGAAGCCTTAAAGCTTTTTATGATAACACGGCTGTTGATTTTTTCCTTTTCTCACACTTTTATTTTCTTGTGTTGAAGCTGTGAATGTCATATCATTAGATCTTCACCTGTAGTGATAAAAATATATATATTTAAACTGTAATGTTATGTGCAGGGAGAACTGGAGAAGGAGACAAAAGGAATCTCTGAGAATAACAACTGCTGTTTTTTCAGGATCAGTTCACTAGAAATATTGGTTTCCAGTTTCTGAGATATCCATCTCTGAGATTTCTGCCTCCACCGCAATACAATGAAGGTTAATGTAATTTTGCTTTTTTGCTAACAGTATTGAAAAATTACTTCTTAAAAACAGACAAAGACGATGTTCCTGTTACTCTGGATAATTCACAGACTTTGCTGTAAACAGTTTTCATTGGAACTACTCTCAGGAGAGGAAATAGTCTCTATGAAAACTGTTGACTACGCAGTATCCAGTGTAATGGGGACATTGTTCCTGGAAAGAGTTGTTGTTGTATAGAATAATACTTCAACCCAAACTATCTGCATGGCAAGATAGCATTAGTTGTATTATAGGTGTAATTTGGGTGAACTGATCAGTTAAGTTTTTTTTTACTGTATGGTGCTGTGAGGTGAGGGTGGCTGAAACATTAAACATACCCCTCTCCTCTGGGGTCATTCGAGCCAACACTTGACATTTAGCGTAATGTTTGGCTACTTGTGCTGGAAATCTCATCCAAGGTAATGTCTGCTAGTTAAACACCAGGTGGTGATAAAGCGAGTGTTTAGTTGGTGTTGTCACACCGCAGTGACATGATTTCAAAACAATACGCTGTCTGAAAGCTTCGTGCAACTTAAGGCATGACAGACTCCCAGGTTGAACAAAAAAACATAAAATGATTTATTCATTTGCTGCTGTAATGTCTCTGTGATCAAGTCCAGTTGATGCTGACACCCCTGTGAATGTGCTTTGATGTGTAATCCTATTTATCTTACTCAAGTGTTACTGGTGTTGCATTAAGGTTATTGTTCAGTGGTTACAAGCCTATTAGATCAGCCACCGTTGTGCGAGGTTGTTGGATCCCAAATAACTCTAGACTGCTGTGGCACATGCTTGATTGGACATCTAACAAGCTATTCACACACTGCCATCCACAAGGGCCAGTGAGACACTCAGAATAAATGCCAAGCAATTACTGGTGAATAGACGGGGCATCTTTGTTGTTGTTCCTCAGAGAATTCCAGTCACTGAGGTGACAGGCCTTGGCCCATTCTTTACCATCTTAGGAAGATTGAATTAGCGGCTTAGCAATTGAAAGTCATGCAGCATTCTGAGTTAGGTTCATGTTCAGCCGGTAATCTCCTGCCTGAGTATTTCACTGTGTGGTTTAAACAAAATCTCATCCCATCAAAAAAAGTTAAATTGCCTGAATCATCCATTGATTTTTAGGTCAGATAATTTCTATTCAAACGTAATCACACACAGCAGTGCTTCCTGAGATTTTATATATATATATGTTTTAGCATTTATGTTTACTTTTCATTACTTTTTCTTGTGAAATACTGTTTAATGTGTCCTCTTCGGGCCACTGAAAATCCTTTAAATTAAACAATCCAAGAAGGTGAAATCACAAGTCATATTCGCTGTACTGCCATATCCTGTACAAGTTGACATTATTTAATTTTAAGGAGTCAAAAGCCTAAAAGTTTGGGGAAAACTGCCATAATGTATACATGAATAAACAAAAACTAAAAACATATGGGATCAGGTCTCTCGTTTACAATCTATAATGTATCTCAATAGACCTCAATAAATATTAAATCAATCAAGAATTAAATACATTGTCGAGGCTTCAAACACAATTATGTCTTTTTAACCTTCTGACCTCTGACCTGCAGGTACATGGCCATCATCCATCCTCTGAAGCCTCGTCTGTCAGCGAAGGCCACCACAGGAGTCATCGTCTGTATCTGGAGTCTGGCCGTGGTTCTGGCCTTCCCTCTCTGCTACTTCTCCACCACCCGAGCTCTGCCCCAAAGGACCCTCTGCTACGTGGCCTGGCCCCGCATAGCTGACGACCCCTTCATGTGAGGAATATTTAGTCAAACTGTAATTTGCTTTGATACCAGGCAGGGTAGCTCAATCTTTTCCACTTCAGCTAACTGTTGTTAGTTAAGTTCAAATGTAGTTTATTTTAACAAGTTGCTCCATACAAATTAATTACAAAGTAATTAATGTAATTAAGATATAGCTTACAATTCACACACCGGTGTAACCATTAGGCCTTGCTAACTGTTGTCATAGCAGAAGACTTAAAAACATGGTAGAAACTAATGTTAGAAGAGCCAAAGGAATTTATTTTTATATATTTACACTGTGAGCACATTGCCTGTGACGGACTACATCCCTTCACACAGTGACATGCACACTCAGTACAGTGAGAACCGTCACCCGACTTCCCCTTTGCTCCTAGACAGCTTTGTCACCTGAAAATGTTAACACATGTTGTTTTGGGGCACTTGCTGAAACGACTACTGTCCCAGTTAGTTACATTATAGCAGTTAGTGTTGACTTAGCATTGACACTCAAAATTTCAATCAAACCTACATTCATTTGGTGCAACCTGGGTTGATAACAGAATGTAAATTCTACTGTGTATGAAATCATATATGAGTATAAATATTTTATAAATGTTACCACTCTCCTTTTTCTTCCCAGGTATCATATCATAGTTACAGTTCTGGTCTATTTGCTGCCCTTAGTGGTGATGGGCATCACTTACACCATCGTGGGGGTGACTCTGTGGGGAGGGGAGATCCCAGGAGACTCATCTGACAACTATCATGGACAGCTCAGGGCTAAAAGGAAGGTAAGCATGCTTGAGAGGAAATAGTACAACATTCATTCAAGAATCCAGATATGACCTGCGGGAGCCCAATTAGTAACTGTGAACATGATGATCTTTGAGTCTGAGAACCAGAAACAATCTGTAATTGTCTGCCACTGAGCAGCCTGTGGCTCCCTCCAGGTAATTACTGTTCCACCTCGCTTTCATAATCTGAATGGATTAGAAAAAGGATGATTTGAGGCGATATCCCATTTCAACACATATTTGTCTTTAAGAAAGAAAAAAAAAGGATTTGGGAGTTTTCCAATTTTTCAGATCTTTTTTTTGCAAAACTAGAAGGCATTCAAAAAGCATATGCCAAGGCAGAACAATTAACCAGCTTGCTGATACTGTTTACCTTTGGGATTTAGATTTAAGCCCCTGTCTCTGTTAATTTAATTGCTGTGGCTAAAAACATTTTTTGTCTAATGGGTGAAATCCCAGACCACCACCAAATCTAATTAATTGTTCTTTGGCCTGTTTTGTGTTCGTGATAATCTGTTGTTAAGTGTATCCTGCTGATAAAGAACCTGGTGAAAATCTTTGGTGGAGCTAAAACATAACACGGCAGCTCCCCATGAATGGTTTTGTGCAGCTTAAAGCCTTAAATACATAGCACATCTTTATATTTTTCATTTTTAAATGAACCAAAATAACTCACTGTAAGTTTTTTGTTGTGTGTTAAATAAATATTGGACTGCATATAGTAGAAACCATTAACATTATTTTTCTTCACTAAAGCAAGAACACTGGGCTCTTTAAAGAGATAAATGAATATTACCTTTAATTCCCACTGGTGAGAATGAAAAGAAAAATAATGTCAATGAAGCTCAACAGTTGATAAAGTTGTGTAGCTTTGTTTTCAGTTTTAATTTTCTTTGTCCAGTAGAGTAAGATTAAGAGCACTTATAAATGTTACATTCATCAGCTACAGCATGGTACAGTGAACAAGAAAAATGACTTTTCCCTTCTGTATGTGTGTGAAGCAGGTAGACACACTGCACTGGGAACATTTCAGGGAAGAAAACCTTGATTACACAGAACACAACCTTTGTGGGTGTCACTAGTCGTCAATCAGATGACTGTCCATGCATGCAGACAGGCACAAGCTCTGAAAACCAACAGTGTCTCGCGGCATTATGAGTTTATCCTTAGTTCAGTAGACGTATCTGACGCCAAGGCCTTTAAGTCATAGAAACTAGGAGCTCATTCAACACATGCTTTTACAATAAGACTGTTTACTGCTATCATGAAGAATGACCAAATATTAGAAAACACATCTTGCAGCAGACTACTTGGTCACAAAAGGGTGATACAGGGGGAAAAAATCACATACTGCAGCATCACTGGCAAATAAAATAATATAACACTCGGTGCAGGCCACACGATAAATGTGAGAGGTCATGATATTGCAAAAGAAAAAGAAAAAACAAAGTTCTGCTTCACAAATTTCTATTAATATTTTGGACTTTCCCCTAATGTTTGATTTGTAGTGAAATATTGGATAGTTTGATCTCTTTGGGATTCGAACACTTATTTAAATGAAACCATCTGAAAAGTTTAGAGGGGAAAAGTCCCATCAACAACTCATAGACATCAGAGACATGACAATGGGGCCAAACTATACCAGCCACTGGTTTAATCTTTAACAAGTTATATTTTATAAACTGATATGTTTTTTTTTTAATCTTAATTTAAAAAATAACAAGTAACTACAGCTCTCAAATAAATGTAGTGGAGTAAAAAGTAAAATACTTTCTTCTGAAATGTAGTGGAGTAGATGTATAAAGTAGCACAAAATGAAAATGCTCAAGTAAATTACAAGTACCTCAAAATTGTACTTAAGTACAGTACTCGAATAAAAGTACTAAGTTACTTTCCACCAGTGTTAAACTGGATGTTAATGGATGGTGGATAGTATTTTGGAGTAAAAATATAGATAAATGAACATCAAATTGATTTCTTCATATGAAATGCATATATGTAAAGGCTACACACAGGCCACATAATAAAAAAGAACAAGTGAAATTAATACAGAAGAAAATATTTAAAAAGAAATACAAAATTAAGTGTGTTTCACCAAACACAGCCAGGCTGACAAAGACCCGAGAAATCCACACACCCACCACATACACACGTGCTCAAATCAGTACATTTTAAGTTATTTAAACAAGCAACAAAGTAGTACATTTAAACATAAAGCACATTTGATCCAGACACTGTATTACAGCTTCCATTATAGGCTCACTCACCACAGGTGTCAGCTGACTGGTGATGACTGGTCACTGCAAGCAGCAACAGCTTTAAATTTTTCAAAAAGGTCTGGTTGTTAATGGACAGGATGCATTGCTGGTTAACACACTTTGTAATGGCCTCAGGTTGAAAGTTGTGTATTCCTGGCTGCAGTTCACAAGGTAATGCAAAATGACACACTTTATAGCAGTGTATGAAACTACTGAGTGGTCAAAACCCATAGGGAACTGTTAGATGACACCAAGAAAGCTAAATATAGGGATGGACACATGTTTTACTCCCGGTTAAAACTATGCTTTGACATAATCTCCATCCATCTTTATATCTTCACTGGAAAACTGCTTCTGATTTGAGCCTGAGCTCCCGAGCACAAACACAATCGTTGCCTATGAAGGCAGGGTCCAAATTTCTGTCTTTGCTTTTACATGCTTTCACTCTTACCTAAGGACCACAGTGGTCATTATTTCTGTGTCTTCCAGACCATATTTCCATATTTCAGACAGCCTGCATTTTGTTGTTGATTTCAGTGTCAATTTCAAAAGCAGTTTGCATTTTGTGTGTGTGTGTGTGTGTGTGTGTGTGTGTGTTAAGTCTGAATTATAACATTTTGGCATTATTTTGAAGATGAAGCATGTTTATCTTTCAACCTCTATCCTGTCCTCATCACTGGCTTACATGGTACAGTGTCTTTGTCACATCCCGTGGACTTTGTCTGGTTTCCTGTTTTATTTTGTAGTTTGGTCTGTCTTGTTTTCAGTGTGTTCCTGCCCTCGTGTCTCCCCTTGTCTTGATTGTTGATTGGTCTCACCTGCTTCCTTTACACACCTGCCCCTGATTCCCTCATCAGTCTCTTCCCTATGTATACCGGTCCTTGTCCTTTGTTCATTATTTTGTTGTATGGCTTGTGTCCTGTGTTTGGAGGTGTTCTGGCTCTTCATGTGTTGTTCCTATGTTGGATTTATTTTTGGTGTGCCTGTGATTTCTTGTACCTGGACTTACCTTCTTGTTTGCCTGCCTGCTTCCCTGTATCAAGTAAGCGTTTCAATTAAACATTTGACAATGCTTTGAGACTTCTCTACTGTCTGCATTTGGGTCCTTCTCCTGTCGTTCCTGGCTACACTCATCCCTGACAGTCTTTTTCTTGGGGATGAATGTCATGCAGGTTGAGAGTTTTGTGCTTGCAGGCTCTGGTCAGAAAAAGGTTACAGAAAAGAGAACAGCCTGGGGCAACAAAACGAGCTCAAAAGCAAATGTTTTAAATGTATTCCAGACAGCAGAAAATACTAAATAAACATTTAACTATGTAGTGTGGGTGTTCACACAGAAAAAATGATCAGTATACTCAAATGTCAATATGCGTACTAAATCTGCTTAATTATTAAATGTGCTGCTTATGACCATTATTTTGTCAATTCAGTGCACAAAGGAAACTTATTAGCTTCTCACAGCTGCCAAAAATTACAACAAATTGTGCTTGCAATGGAAATGGCCACATGGAAACCTCAAAGTGTTAATACATGCTACTACCAAGTTTAGCAATGAAATACAGGTATTGTTGGGTCAGGAGCTAATCAAAGTTTGAGTAACTAAAACATCCCTAATGATTGCTCCAACCTCTGACTTGTATCTGGGATCACAGTACCTCACAAGGTTTTCAGATCTCAAGATATAATGAATCAAAACATTACATACTGGCATTAAAAAAAAAAAAAAAAGGGATTTGAAAAACTCAACTGCCATGCTTTAACAAGACTAAGTCTACAACAGTGCTAGCGTTTCTGAGGCCGTACCAGCTATCAACATGCTAACATGCGCACTGACAATGGTAACATGCTGATGGTAAGCAGGTGTTAGTTTGGCATGAGGGCACGCTAACATTAGCTAATTAGCACTAAACACAAAGTAGAGATGAGGCAGATGGGAATGTCATTTTTATACCAGGTATTTGGTCATAAACCAAAGTATTACACAAATTAAAACTTTGACTTGATGATGGCACTACATAACCAAAGTCATACCAATTCACCCTGAAGGGGACATGAATGTGTGTACCAAATTTCATAGCAATCTGTTCAATAGCTATATTTTGCTCAAAATGTCAACGTCATGGTGGCATTACAGGAGATGCAAAATGATCACCAAAATCATTGGCATACGTAGCCTCGGAGCTATAAATGGGTGTACCAATTCATATAGAGATTTCACAGCATAAGTGAAAACTGTAACGGGTTGGTGACGGTGGAGGATAAGCCAGTGTCGGTAGGATTCATCCTTTGGGGACCATGAATGTCTGTACCAAATGGCATAGCAAACAATTACACTCATCTGAATTGTATTGGGTGGGCAGCAGATTATTTAAGCGAACTGACCCTCTTAAAAAGACATTCATGCTTTTAGAGAAGTATCTTTTCAAAGTATCTTAGCCTATTACACTTAGCTGCGGTGGCTGCAACTTGCTTGTCTCAGACATCCCCTTATTTGACCAAATATGGCGCTTTAGTAACCTATTGGTGACATCATCCATGATGATATGAGAGCGGCAAAGGTCACTGAAATTAAAGGAATGGATGAATGGTAATTTTGTACAAAAATAAGCTATGAAGGGTGTTACTATTTCTCAAGTATTTTCTAGTGTTTCACCTTAATGACAAATCCTGCCCAGGTCTGTGAGGGGATAGGAAGCAATAAAAAGCTCCATCTTTCTGATTTCTCATCTCTGTAGAAAGACCATTGTTTTGAGTTAATCCATTCTGCCACAATCACCACGCCACAGGTGTTCTATTTTAAGCTCATGCCTGGGGCTGTGCATTAGAAATGTCATTCTGAAATGCAACACTAATGACCTGTCATAAGTCTGCCACACAGCTCTTAAAGACAATCTGTGTTCAACTTGTATTGTAAGCACCATCGATCGTCTATCTTCCTTTCCGCCTGAAGACAAAGTACTGTGTATGGGTGTAAGGATTGAGATGGATTATCTCTACAAGATCAGATTTTTCCGAAAATGAAGCAGATCAGTGTTAAGCTGCAGTGTATGTGAGTGCTATGCTATCCTCCAATGATAATGGAACTTTTATAATCCAGACTGGATAGGTGTCAATAGATCCATCTGTCCTGAGAGAGAAAAGCTTAGGGGAGCATAGCCAACTGCACAGGCTTATTCCATAATGAAAACCCAGTAGAAGCTATTTTAAGGGTCATTCACCAAGCCACACTATAATACAGTAGGAGTTGGCTGCTTTCTTTTGAGAATGAGTGCTAAGTACTGTGGCTACAGACACATAACCTCCTGTGCTCTTTTTTTCTCACCATTGATTGTCTAAGACAAAAATTTTATGTCTTTTTCACACCCTGAAAAGGCTCCGACTCCAAAGCGCCTTTGTTCACTAAGCAACCCTTTATTGTTATATTCAGCTGGGAAATACTGAAAAAAGTAATATAATAATTCTAGGCCATATCGTTCCTACTGGTTTTCCATCATACATTCATACTTTGACTGTAAAACAGGTATTAAATTGCATTCTATGGGTGTGGTATTAAGAAGGTCTTAAAACGTCTTAAGTTTAACTTGGTAAACCCAGCAGAAACCCTTTAAAATGACATTTTTATGATACTGAATGCATTCCAAATATGTTTTTGAGGAAATGTGATTGCTGCTTGGACCATGTTCACTAGCAACGTTTCTTCCAGTCCAGGAAGTGTTCATTGTACCACAGACGTGGTCAGGGTGGGTGATGGACATACAGTACAAAGTACAGGAGTTTGACACCAGAGGCCGTGATTCATGTCCTGTTGTTAATTGTTAAGCTTGCTTTAATTGCCGTGAGTGGATATTGTAGGGAAAACAAATGAAATATGTTGTTAGTGAACATTTTGCACATATGTTCAGTATGAAGATTATATGTTTTGTTTTTGAAAAACAAATTAAGTTAAACAAAACATTTCCTTATGTGGATAAAAAACATAATCCGGTTAGCATATATTATATTTGCTGTGGCAAATATTAGTGGTCTATAAACAAAGTTTTTAGTAGACAGGGTTGTACTGAGGGATTTTAAAAAAAATAGTTTTGTTTGTTGAGCAAAGATTCACTCCAGTTCATCTCATTTGATTTGTTCTCTTTTTTTCCTCTTCCCCTTTTGTTCTTACTGAAGCAGTTTCTCTCTTGTTTAATCACTAAGTGGCATTCAGTTACGTAACTTGCTTTATTGTATCTCGTTTCAAATTGTTGGTGGGACTCATTCTGGCTTCAAACTAACTAATGGGTAGTCATTTGCTGGATTAATGAAGAAACATAAATCTAGTGCTGGGGCAAGCCCCAAGACTGTTTTGCTCGATTACAACCCAGCTCAATATCCATTTTATGCATTAAAAAGCTTATTAGCATGTGAGTTCCATTACTTTTTTTTTTTTCAAAAGCAAATCAGGATCAAACTAATATGTTTTCCTCATCTACTTCCATTTGTTCCCCGCTGCTCATTTTAATTTATGTGAAATATTGTGGTAATGGAGATTTTGAGGGCAAGGTACAGTGAGCTGATATGAAGTATTTACTTCAGCTTCTTTGTAGTTGTTCTTTTTATGGGGCGGCCCAATAGCCCAGTGGTTAGGGTGCATACCACATGGGCGCAAATGCCCTGAGCAGCGACCCCCCCAGGTCGATTCCCAGCTGGCCGGACCGTTTGCTGCATGTCATTCCCCTTACTCTCTTTCCCCACATTTCCTGCCACTGTTAAACAAAGGCATACAAACAAGTTGTTCTTTTAATTATTTTTTTATACTAGTCACTTTATAATTGTGTTCCTTTTGCAGAAACAATAGCAACACTTTAAAATGCTTCGAGCTTAAAAATCCTTTGAAAGCAACCCATGAATCACTAATAAAGTAAATACTAATATCTGTAGTCGTAATGCTTCATAAAATCCACTGCATGGACTACATGAGGAATTAGCTAGTTTCACATTGAAAGGTCTCTCACATTTATAGTAAAGCCACTGGATTTTCACTTATTTTTGCTGATTACACCTCTTCTCAGGGCTGTGTGGGCGTGTACAGACATCTGCCTCACTCTACAGTTAGCTTTGTTACACCTGTTAGGGAGGGACATCTTACACCTTTATCATAATATTAGTAGAGTCTGGTGACCTCATGTTAGGTGATCCTAACATATTTCATTTGTTCCCTACAATATCCTCTCTTGCAATGCAATATCTACTTGTAGTAATTAAAGCAACACCTAACCAAAACTGAAAATCTAAATCTTTCTCTTGTTGCCTAAACCTAACCACACACAGGATGCAAACTTCCAGTCTCTGGTGTCAAAGTCCTGCATTTGTACAACACTTAATTAAATAACATAATTGAATATAATCCAGTGTATCCAACGTAGTATATAAACATAATTTCCTGGAGACAGGGTTGTAACAACAGGTGAAAATTACCTCATCTGATTCCTACTATGTGCTCTGGCCTCCATGTGTCAGTGAAGCACTTTCTGCCTATCGCAGATTTCTTTCCAACAGGCTTACTATCAACATGGGACCAAGTAAATCCCTGCAATCCAGTTTTCACCTTGACGTTTAGTGAGAAAATGCCACTTTCCTCTTTGTCTCCCTTTTCCATGTTGTAGAATTGATATGAAATGGCTTTTAGATTATACAGACATGCTGCTATTGGCCAGTTTGACGTATTGACCGTCTGTATTTTAGAAGTGGGAGTGCAAACACTTGAGATATTCTTCTGGAAGGGCTTAGACAAGAGTAACTGCAGGACTCAGCCAATTGCTTGTACTTGTCTCTCCTGGTTAATGTTGTTATCTTCTAACAAGAAAAAATACCTACAAACATTTGCCATGTCCAATTATAAGACATAGATGGAATTATGTTACCATTTTTCAGAGATATTCTACTCAAGGCATCTCTCATTCGCTTGCCTGCTGCCCTCCTGTTATGTTATAAGAAAATTGATGGAACTGGCTAGCAATTCACTCAATTCTGTCTCACAAACTTACTCATTCACATATTGCAGGCAGGCCGCAGATTCAGTGCAAGGAGCAGCTGTTGGCTGTTGAGAGGCTCTTCTTTGCATTCATCATCAGCGAGGATTTTGTTTGCTGACTGTAACTATGCCTATGCAAGAAGCATAACCTTGGATGTGTTTTGCTGCAAGGGCAGAAAATAAAGCCATTTCCTTAATCCAGAGACAGACTGCACCAGATCACGTAGCATTAAAGCTGCCTGGGAACCTCACCTGCTGTGGTGGTGAAATAAGTTAGATTGGTGACTTATTATTCACATATAGAGGTACAAACCCTGGTACTCATGTCTGTAAATGAAGCTACACCAGCAGCCGGTTAGGCTAACTTAGCACAGAGACTGAAAACGGGGAAACAGCTAGTCTGGCTCCATTCAAAGGTAACAAAAAGGCCTACCAGCACTTCAAAAGCTCACATCAACATGTTATATTTTGTTTGTTTAATCCACACAAAACCAAATTTGTGGTTTTACAGGGGTGTAGGCTATGTGCGGGACTGTTTCTTGGCTGGCACAGCAACAGTAGGTCTAAGGTTGCCAGGCAATCAGCAGAAACTCCAGGAAATCACTGGTCCAGCCAAGAAATAGTCCAGCACATAACCTACAATGTGTCATTTTTACGCTTTGGTTTTTGTAAAAATTAAACCAAAGAAATATAACATGTTAGTTAGTGAGCTTTGGACAGAGCCAGGTTAGATGTTTCCCCCCTCTTTCAGTCTTTGCGCTAAGCTAACCATCTGCTAACTGTAGTTGCCTATTTAACAGACAGATATGAGAGTGGTGTCAATCTTCTTATCTAGGTTTCAGCAAGAACGAGAATAAGCGTATTTCCCAAAATGTTGAACTATTTGTTTAACTATGCTTTTAAGTTTGGGGTCAGCTTGTTGCTGGTTAGCTGCGTATCGCAAGATGATTATTCTTCTTCTCCTCCTCCTGAATATCTCATATTATTTTCCCATGGGACTCTGGGATCTGAGAACAAGTTAATGTGACCACGATTCACGTATTCATGGTTATATTACATGTTCTGTTACAGCTTGTATTTAAGCACAATAGCACCAGTAATCCTGCACTACAAAAACCTTGGGTACAGTATGATTATCATTATTATTCTTTTTATATGACATTTTTTCTCTGTGTTTGTTTTTGTCCCACTGGTCTTTGTAGTACAGCAATCATGAAACATCAAAGTGCTAAAAAGAGATAAGACATCCTCCCTTTGAGGTCTGCTCTGTTGTATGTAAAGATCCTGTATTTGTCCTTCACTCATCTCTTATTCTCTCTGCTCTGTCTGAACCCATTTGTGTTGGATTTTCAAGTTTAATCCAAGTAGGAAACCATCAAATGGCCTCTGAATGTGCACACAGATACATTCACACAAAAATGTACTCCCACCACATTATTAACTTGGTGCGACTGATTTTTGTAAAACTTCATGAAATTGTGCATTTCGTTCTGTTCTGCCATTTTTTAAAACTGCAATATTTGGTCAAAATGATGTCTGTTGCGACATTTATTTACTTTTTTCTGTCTTACATTCTGTTTTGCCCTATTCATGAAATATGCTTTATAAATCAAGTTTGCCTTGCCTTTTATTAGTAAGAGTTAACATATGGGATGGCAAACTGTTAGTACTACAAACTAATAGAAAAATCAAAGTCCTATAACTTTCTTTTAGTAATTTCTCTCAAAGTTTTTAATCTTTCACTGGCATATGATCTACAAATTAACAGATTGCGGGTTTGCAATCAATGCAATCCTGAAACCTAGAAAGTACCCTCAGTCAAGATAATTTTTTTGTAACCTAACTTCACATATTCAGTAACCTTAAAACCCAGCAGTGCTCAGGCAATTAAAACAGAGAGTTCAAAAAAGGCTATTTGCTCTCCTTTAGTTGCTATTCCAGTCCGTCACTTGCGTTCCATTTCATAGGCAGGCAGATGTTGTTGGAGATGTACGTGATGTGCAATCGTATGGCTCCCTCAGTAGTTAGACCTTTCATCTCTTCCTTGCCCTCTAGAAAATGACCTCTCCATCAGGAACATAGATGAAAAGTTTGAGATGCAGAGAGAATTACTTACACTCACCGGCCACTTTATTAGGTACACCCTGCTAGTACCGGGTTGGACCCCCTTTTGCCTTCAGAACTACCTTAATTCTTCGTGGCATAGATTCAACAAGGTGCTGGAAACATTCCTCAGAGATTGTGGTCCATATTGACATTATAGCATCATACAGTTGCTGCAGATTTGTCGGCTGCACATCCATGATGCAAATCTCCCGTTCCACCACATCCCAAAGGTGCTCTATTGGACTGAGATCTGGTGACTGTGGAGGCCATTTGAGTACAGTGAACTCATTGTCATGTTCAAGAAACCAGTTTGAGATGATGTGAGCTTTGTGACATGGTGTGCTATCCTCCAAAGAGATGGACATGGTAGCAACAATACTCAGGTAGGCTGTGGCGTTTAAACGATGCTCAATTGGTACTAAGGGGCCCAAAGTGTGCCAAGAAAATATCCTCCACACCATTACACCACCACCACCAGCCTGACCCGTTGATACAAGGCAGTTTGGAGCCACGCTTTCATGTTGTTTATGCCAAATTCTGACCCTACCATCCGAATGTCACAGCAGAAATCGAGACTCATCAGACCAGGCAACGTTTTTCCAATCTTCTATTGGCCAGTTTTGGTGAGCCCGTGCGAATTGTAGCCTCAGTATCCTGTTCTTAGCTGACAGGAGTGGCACCCGGTGTGGTCTTCTGCTGCTGTAGCCCATCTGCTTCAAGGTTCGATGTGTTGTGTGTTCAGAGATGGTCTTCTGCATACCTTGGTTGTAACGAGTGGTTATTTGAGTTACTGTTGCCTTTCTATCATCTCGAACCCGTCTGGCCATTCTCCTCTGACCTCTGGCATCAACAANAATCTCCCGTTCCACCACATCCCAAAGGTGCTCTATTGGATTAAGATCTGGTGACTGTGGAGGCCATTTGAGTACAATGAACTCATCGTCATGTTCACGAAACCAGTTTGAGATGATGTGAGCTTTGTGACATGGTGCTTTATCTTGCTGGAAGTAGCCATCAGAAGATGGGTACACTGTGGTCATAAAGGGATGGACATGGTCAGCAACAATACTCAGGTAGGCTGTGGCGTTTAAACGATGCTCAGCTGGTACTAAGGGGCCCAAAGTGTGCCAAGAAAATATCCCCCACACCATTACACCACCACCACCAGCCTGAACCGTTGACACAAGGCAGTTTGGATCCACGCTTTCATGTTGTTTACGCCAAATTCTGACCTTACCATCCGAATGTCGCAGCAGAAATCGAGACTCATCAGACCAGGCAACGTTTTTCCAATCTTCTATTGGCCAATTTTGGTGAACCCGTGCAAATTGTAGCCTCAGTTTCCTGTTCTTAGCTGACAGGAGTGGCACCCGGTGTGGTCTTCGGGTGCTGGGTTCGACGTGTTGTGCATTCAGAGATGGTCTTCTGCATACCTTGGTTGTAACATGTGGTTATTTGAGTTACTGTTGCCTTTCTATCATCTCGAACCACTCTGGCCATTCTCCTCCGACCTCTGGCATCAACAAGGCTTTTTCGCCCAGAGAACTGCCACTCACTGGATATTTTCTCTTTTCTGACCATTCTCTGTGAACCCTAGAGATGGTTGTGCGTGAAAATCAGCAGTTTCTGAAATACTCAGACCAGCCCGTCTGGCACCAACAAACATGCCACGTTCAAAGTCACCTTTCTTCCCCATTCTGGTGCTCAGTTTAAACTTCAGCAGGTTGTCTTGCATAAATGCATTGAGTTGTTGTCATGTGATTGGCTGATGTTAATGAGCAGTTGAACAGGTGTACCTAATAAAGTGGCAAGTGAGTGAATATTCACTTCTGAAAGCCTTTTTTGTAACCTCCTTTGGAACTTAAGTTTGGGCTGCTTTAGAACATTTAGAACCAGTTTTAAAGACATTAAGATCTTATGATGCAGTAGGTCCGTCTAGGCTTCTATCTCACAGCCTCATGACGCATAACTTATTTCAGGTCAGTTTCTGAACCAAAACTTTATTTAAAACCATGTCACCTTCGAATGTCATGTCTGTTTCCAGGCTCCAAAGGGCAACAAGATCATTACAGACAGACGCACAGAGACACACCTCAGAGACAGGACGTTTGGAAGGCATAATTCATGCAATTTCCACAGGAATGGATTTTATTAATGAGCAATCCTTGCTCAGTCATGCACTAATCAAGCCTCTGATTATTTCAATTAAGCAATTACGGTTCAATGGGAGTCTGGCCAGGCCTGATTGCTGCATGCCCTTGGGTGGAGAAACAATGTCAGCATAAGATAGCTTGCTGAAGGAGCACTCGGACAGAGGGAGATAACCGGGGTCGGCCTGTAATACCCTGTTTTAACTACTAAAAGAACGGGTTGAAATTCATAGGAGAGCCGTCAAAGGTGGGGGGTCTGGATTGGGCTCGTCTCTGTCCATCCTAAACATCTGACTATTTTCTGGAAAACCCAGTGCGTCTAGCCAGCCTCACCATGGACAGGAAATGGCATTTATGATTATGACAGTGAAAACAGCATCTGAGAGTGGGAGGGAATTTAATGTAGAATTTAATGTCTTCCGACTCGTGGAGTGGGAGATCTTGTGATTATGGCAGAGAATTTACTTGAAATGGAAAAACAACTGCACCGATGTGGCATTACTTCAGAGTTAATAGGTTCAGAGTTAATCCAGGGCTTCTTTAAGGACAAGTCATTTATTTATGTATGAAGGACTTTTTCATTTTACACGTACATACATATAAAGAGCCTAAATTAATTCCGGAAGTTGATTTTGTAATTGGTTTCTCCAGTGAAAAAGAACAGCAACACTATGGTGTGGTACGTGATGCAAAATTATACGATTCTTCACTCCAATTTACAAAATTAGATTGTCCTTCCAAAAATGTGCCCGAAGTACCAATTTCTCTGCAAACGTTTGCCATCAGAATAGTGTGAAAGCTTGACTGGTTAGCGCTTAGTGACCGGGTGTTTTGCAAGAAAAGCTCACTTACTGTTCTGGAGGATGTCAGGTTCGCTGTAAGCACCCTGCACGGTGCTCTGGGTCAACCAGACGGGCCTCTCCTTGGGTGCCTTGCCCTCACTGGCCTGCTTCTGCTGGGCATCCTGCTCCTCCATGCTGATAACCACGTTCTGGGTGTACAGGTCAGCATAGGACGAGCCTTTGTTAGACCAGGCTTCGCGGTGTGGGCCTGCAGAGTTTAGTCCGGAGGCTGCAGCACGTTCACGGCTAGAGGAAAGATTTAAACAATAATCTTCAACAGCTGAATTAATGAATGAATAAAAAACTGAGTGTGTAATGTATTCAAGCTAAAATTGTGAATAATTTCTGTGGCTTTATAGAACAGAATTCCATTGTAACAGTTATGAGGTAGAGCCAATATCACTGAGGCCATTATTGCTGTTAACAGAGGCGAACTCCGATATGCTGTCAGTGAAACTCCTCCAGGACGTGACTCTTGAGGACTGATGTGGTGCATTTCTGTGAGGTTTGCCAGAAACTGACCTCTGTTTGAGGGCAGGAATCTCAGTAGGCTCAGGCTCCAGTAGGTCATGGGACAAGTTAACATCTTCAGTCTCGCGTAGCAGTGCGTAGATGGGTTCGATCTGCTCATTGAAGCGTGCCACCTGCGTCCTGGCATCAGGACAGACGGACTCATCCTCTTCTACTTCCGTCTGGCAGAAGGTGCAGCGAAATGTACCTGTGGGTTAAGAAAGAACTCTGTTGAAATCAAGTAGGAGGGGATGTTCAGGTAACTTGGGATATTGAGCAGAAACCCGCAACAGCCAATGAGAGCGAGCTGAATTTGGGGGTTTTATGTAGGCTTCTATACATGTTCACTTTTGTGACTGAGATTGTGGATTTGTAACCAATCCTGCAATACTGCAGTTCCACGCTCCATTCAACATCCAGCTAAGTATACTTGTACCCAAAAACAAAATCAAGGAATACATGTTAACAGAAAGATTGCCAAATCTCTGTACGTATACAGAAGATGCCTGCAGGTCAGGTGATTACTACTCCCTCCCAACACTTACCGAGTAAAACAATAAGCCGCAATATAACAAGCTGTCTTGTTGCCATTGCAATGATAATTTCATTCATAAAACATTACATTGTATTTGTGAAGGCTTTGGGACACACACACACACACACACACACACACACACACACACACACACACACCTTGCTTCCTACCAGTAAGAAAAGGGCATGTTCGGCCATCTGCTTCTCTGGCTGACTTCTATTTCAATAATGGGAACTGTTCCAGCATTAGCACAGACCCCATGTCTGCTTTGTGTCTACATGTATGCGAGAGAAAAAGAATGTGTGTGGGAGGAAAGAGAGAGTGAGCTAGTACAGCTGTTTATTTTATTTTTTACATGTACATGTGTGAAAGAATGAAACACACTATGGCAAATAAGGGCATTTTCAGCATTTATTTAAAAAAAAAAAAAAAAAAAACAAGCAAATTGCTGGAAACAATAAAATTATTATTATTTTTTTTTTTTTTAGGAGTAAATTCAAAGGTTTCTGATGCCAGAGACATTATTGATAATAAAAGCAAACAAGATGGACCAAGTTCAAGAAAGTCTGAGCAATCGTCTCATTTTCAGTAACACACACCTAGCAAAGCCATCTTCACTGCAAACCGCTGCGACCGTTCCCCTCTATCACAATAAATGAAAGACTGTAAACATGATTACTTGACCTATTAATAAAGGGCATTGCAGTAGTCTCCTGTTCAGTAATGAGAGAGGACAAACACTCCCCTTGGAGCTCTACTGTATATCACAAACTAAGATTGGGTTCCACTTTAAGTATGCTAATATTTGCATTCCGACAAATCTGAAACAAACGTTAGAGAGCTCCAACTGATCTCAGAAGAAATGGTAAAAGGAAGTAACGTTTGATGCACAACTAAAAAAAACAGCTATTTTGGACCTACATGTCAGGTGGAATGAGTTAAAAACAAAAACAAACAAACAAACAAACATGTCCTACAAAGACAGGAGGGTACATTCACTCAGCAAAGTGTGAAAATTCCTAGCCGGGAGGTTTTCGGCTCTCCTTTGTGGGTCAGAATGAGCTGGAAGACTAGTAATGTCATTTCCCATACTTGTGAGGTCAAACTGAGTGTTGCTGGCCCTGGAGAATGAAACAGTCCATCAGACTACTACTGTGCGAGTTCCTGGTATTCTTTTTGTCAGCCTCTGTCAGGGTGCAGGGTTACTGCCTCCACAGCAAGATTTGATACCAGTTGAGATATGCTGAAACAAGTGCGAAAGAATTGGCAAGGCGATTATAAATGCGCCACTGGGAAGACGCTGACGGTTCCAAATCTGTACCAGGAAGCTGGGAATGTGGACTTTTTCCCAGAATGTCATTTATACTGGCTATAAAAATGTACTTGGAGGGCATTTTCTTTCCTGTGGCATTTCGGGCTACAATTTTTACGACTCGTACCTTAAAATATGGATATGCACACATTGGTACGTTTACATTGTAAAATAACCAGTAAGACTAAAGGTTATACATTCTTTATATAAGCATTTGTAGACCATGTGCAGCTTTCCTCCACAACTTAAAACTTTTGTTTTTTTCTTTCTTACTGACTAGCTTTAAAACTGGTCTCCTTTGGACATTGTCATCGCATTTTATGATTTTTAAAGCTGGAACTCAGTTCTGTTTTTCTGTGACAAAGCTATTTCACACTAATACTACACTGATCAGGTCAATTTTGGTGTAACGTTTATAGTAACATGTTTCTTTGCAGCTAAAGCAGCGATTTATTCAGCTGACGTTGGCTTAAAGTTGAAGAAGGATTACCTTTACAGTATTTCAACCGTATCACATTTATTTCAGCTTCTGCAGTAACTGCAGCTCCAGCTCAGCCTCCCAGCAAACGAGGAAGAAGAAAGTTTAAAAAGTATGTGGTGGGTCCAACTGCAAAACACACTACATACATAAATTCAAAGAATTCCTATTGAATAAGATAATTCATCATGAGATTTATATTCGATAAGATGGTAGCAAACCACAACCCTAGTTTTCAGATTCCCATCCAATCAAATCAAATATTTACAGCAATTATTTGCACAAAGAAAACAGATTTTCACTGTTGGGTGTGGTTACAGGTTCAACAGAGCCCACTTCTGACCCTAGAGACAGAGCCCAATGTGTCATAGTCTGAAAACCATGCCTACCAGAGGGGAAAACAATCAGTGCCACAATATGCAACCAAGGGATGAAACGTTAACAAAATACCTGTAGCTAGCTAAAAGCATTAGATTTCAGCATGTCAAAGGATTATTTTAGCACTTTGTCTACCAGAGAGGACAAACTCAATATTGTCGGTCTATCTCAGTGTCCCTTCTCAAGTTACTGTAGTTAGCTAAGACATAATACTATATAGCTTTCTGATTCAGCCACATTCCACTACACAAGTTGCTTACTGTCAAAATGCTTTAGCTTAACTTACAGCAATACAGTTAGCCTAAAACTGACATTTGGATATTTGATTGACCAGTGACAAAATGCTTGCTGCACACGTAGACATACTGAGTGTCAGGACCCCACAGTTTTCCCATTCTCACTGCTGATGCCTCACATCTGTATCCACTTTTGTCTTCTTAAAAGCTCAGTTTTAAGAACGTAGCTTATAAAAACTTAGTTCTGGGTTCTTTACCCTGTTTGTAGTGCATCTCACCACACAGCAGCTTTTAGCTTTTATTTTTCTGTTTGTATTGCATGAAGGTGCCTCTTTGTCACTTTGGTCTGCTGGCAAAGTCAATGGAGGGCAATGAATTGTTTTCCCCTCCCCTGGGTGGGACTTAATTGCGCTCTGTATCTATACCAAACCTTACCCATCAGTGATTCTGGGTGTGGTCAGAGGTAAAACAGGCTCGTAACTTTCAAGCAGAGAGGGAAGCAAAACACTACTGTTCAGCCTGGTGTTAAATTACTCTTTAAATAATGAACATTTAGTGAAAGGTAAGCGAGACTTTATTTTAAACA
Source organism: Maccullochella peelii (assembly GCA_002120245.1). Classification (NCBI taxonomy): domain Eukaryota; kingdom Metazoa; phylum Chordata; class Actinopteri; order Centrarchiformes; family Percichthyidae; genus Maccullochella; species Maccullochella peelii. The sequence continues at coordinate 15,578 of LKNJ01002425.1, read as the reverse complement.
CTTGTGTAGCACAACCTCTCTGTGTTTCCTAGCAACAATACTGGGTGACCGCCCGGTAATCAACCTTCGGATTGCCAGACGATGTAAGCATGGTGCCTCATTCTGACAGACTCAAGAGTGAGTGCCGTCTATGAATGAACACAGCCAAGAGGAAGGGCTCTCCCTAAAGTACGAAACACACACAATCATTATCACAAGCACAACATTCTTCTGTAGCATTATCATTTAAATGCACATTTTCATGCATTTTTAGCAAACAACATACAACACATCCTGTGATGCACTTTACTGAGAGCGAAAGCAGCACCATACCCAGACATTCTGGGTAGACGACTTGCAGAAAATTAAATTCAATGATATGCCATAGTGCCATTATACCTAGACCCTCTTACATACAATAATCAATGTCTATAAATATTTGTTATATGTTAAAACACTATGTTTTAAATAGCTGATTTTAACAACACATCACCACATTACTCAGCCTGCAAATACAATTTTCAGCCTGGATTATGTGGAAGACCTCGAGTGTACCCAAGACAACAGAAAACCTAAGAAATTACATGAATCCAAAACTGACTCAACAAAAACACTGTGCAAGCATTCAATTCTAGATTGTTTGTCATTCATTGATCAGGTGTCAAATGTAGACTGATTTTAAGTTCTTCCATGTCTTGTTCCTTTTTGAAAGTTCCTTTTTTTAAACTTAATGAGACTTCAGTTTTACAGACAGTTCCCATAATCAGTTTTATATTGGCTGGTTGCAAGAAGCCGCAACCTGCATAGGACTTAATCACAAGGAACACTTATCTCATTTTGTGCAAGTGAAGTTAGTGTTGTAATACATGACAGGTCTTGAGACCACATTTCAATGCTCTTTGACTCATCTCTAAATATTTTTCTTTCAACTGCACAATGGTAGTACGATCATTTGACTGTGTGTCTTTTATAAGAGGGATGTCACCGTCCTTTACAGACCACATTGTCAAGCAGAACTGATAATGAAGTGTGTAGTCACCTTACACCTTTATGGTCAAAGGTGTTGTTGTAAAGAGCATCTTGGAAAAAAAAATTCTGTGTAGGCATTTCCTTACTGCATTTAGATGCAAATATGTGACATCCTTAGGAAAGGTACATCTAATAATATAATACCACCATACTTTAAATAGTAAACTAAAATTTCCATAATTTGCCAGAATACCTTCTCATATTCAAGCATATTGCAGATCAACACCACCAATGTGCTTCACAACTGTAGGGTTTACCTGTCATGGGGTCAAACAGCTGGTTGGCCTCTAGGTCGGTGAAGGTGGAGAAGCAGCACGGGCACCGAAAGGATGCACGGTTGGTGGAGTCTCGCTCATCGGTCTCGATGCGCCGTCGCATGTGATCCAATTTATACTTGACCACATTGACCAGTACCCTAAAAAAATCAAGTTGGTAAAGCTTTATAGCCTAGTACGCATATCATACTGACATGGTAGGATAAATGGTTTTTGATGTGGATCACAAAAGAACATTAAGGAATCTGTCTACTGTCTGTATAAAAATCAATTTGTTTTCTAAATGAAGAGTGTGTGGCACCTCCTAACTATTCCTTACATGCAATTTAAAGTGTAGTTTCTAGTGTTATAGTAGTAAATGTCTTGGCAGACAAGCATAGGTCTGATTTTTTGTTTTGTGGGCTTTGCTCATCCAAACATTGCTGATATGAGACAATGACAATACCTGGAGGGTATTACTCCTTCAAACTTAGAGCTACAGCAAAACTCTACCCGTTAATAAGAGGAGTTTATTGTGTGTTTTAGTGTCCATTATCTGCACTGTTAAATGCAAACCAGTAAGAGAATAACCACCTGTAGTTGATGAAGTAGTAGTTGTGCCGTGTTGTCTTGCCATCGGGTGCAGTCTCCACTCTCATGCGGCACTTGACAAACTTGTCTGCCTTCAAGGTGTTGAGTACTGAGCGCAGCTGTTTACGGTCAAACTTGAGCAGCTCCAGCATGTCCTCCTCACGTACACATGGGTTTCGGATGAGCACATCCAGGGCCAAGGCATGTTCCACTCCATAGAAACCCCTTACGACCTGCTTGGCTAGCCGCTTAAGTGCTGCAGGGACCTCGGTCAGTAGCTCTGGTTCTATCATCTTCTGCTGTGGAGAGAGAGGAGACCTCATGTGTAAAGATCTGAGACAGCAGGCAGGAACTTTAGAGGAACAGGGCAGGAAAGGACTGCCAGGGACTTCATTTAGCACAAATCAGTAGGTAGGTAACCTTAACCATTTTAAGCTTGGGGGAGGGAGATCAGGTAAAATCTAGAGGGAACTGAAATATTTTTTGAGCAGCATGAATACATTGAGGGAGAGAAGTTCATGTTTAAGAATAATGTTCCTTCCCCTTAATCCCTTGCTTAAATGCAATGGCTCTGCTCAAGTAGTGGGCAGTTTTTAAATTAACACGTCTTGTTGCTTTGTGCTAACATATACGAAGTGGTAGTTAATACTGCCATACCTGACTACACTGCCAGCTACACTGGCTGTTGAATAGTGTCAACCTAACTTAGCTTAACGTTAGCGAACTTGAACAAAGACAAATAATGCAGCACCTTGGCTCTAACTATTGGTGAGGATACTATAGTTAGCTATAAACGCTACAGTCGCTTTACTAGTAAGTCGTTACCTTACGTTAACTAAACTTAACGTTACAGCCAACATGAAGTTAGTTTGCTGAAAACCGTTAGCCAAGTTACGCCAACCTTACCCGATAATCTTTAACTTTATGTTCCAGCAATACGCTAAAGCCACCGCTTCCTTAAGTCATTTCAAAGTACGCTGACTTTGCGTCTAACAAACACAGCTAAAACTCACTGTGCACATTTGCACTTCTGAATCTTTTAACTGCTGGGTTAGCTAGCATGCTTCATTTCAGAAGACAACCCCGGAAATAAAACCACAACCACAACAAAGGCGTTCTTAAAATGTGCATTCAATAGCCAATAGAAGCAAAGGAATGTTGATTGATGTAGATTTTGACGAATGGCTCTTCTTCCTGTCTGATAGCGTACTGTTTTGGAACCAATCATATTAGACAAATAATATTCGCAATCACCGTTTTCTTCCGGGACGCGGCTGTCACTAAAAAAATGGCTTCTCTTGACAGGGTAAAAGTATTAGTTCTAGGAGATTCCGGTAAGTTAAGTACCATTTTCGGAATCCAGACTCTTATATGAACGTGTCTACTTATTTGGAAAGACATTTGTTTATTCTGGGAAAACGTCACCCGGTTTGCAACCCTTTTAATCTTTATTTAAGGGACTCAAACTCTTGTCTAAAGTGTGTTGATGTGGCTCTGTAAACCTGCATACGCAACGTATTTGTCGTGTCTAGTATTTGGGTTAAAGGTGGGCCGGTGTCGTGCCGTTTTCCTACTGCCCTATGCGTAAACGCGCATTTGCGTGTTCCCAGTGCCTCTTGGTTTTACATCTGCGCTCTTCCTTCCGACAAAATGAGTGTTTATACACTTTCTACCACTCAACAAAGACCAGACCATCACAAGAGGAGCAACTTAACACAAAAAAGCGATCCAATATTTAAGGATTTGGGTTTAAAGATGAACTCATGGCAATGCGAAAATCAGAAGACTAGTGATAGACGACCCATAATGTACGCAATAACATCCACGATAACAAACTACGAGAGCACTTAGAATGCTTAATAGTTTACAAGTAATACATATATAGACCTATTATATAGTATATTATTTATACTGCCACCCCCCCCCAATCTATTGTTTGCAAATTCTGAAACACTTTAAATTTATTGTAGTTACACCTTTAGGTCACTGGATGGTAGGCATGTGCTTTCTAGGGTACCATCCAGTAACCCAAAGATGTAACCTCAATAATTTTTAAGTGTCTCAGACTTTGCAAACAATAGATAGGGGTGGGGGGCTGAATTTTGGCAGTACTATAAATAATATAATAGACCTATAAATGTATTACTTGTAAACTATTAAGCATTCTAAGTGCTCTCGTAGTTTGTTATCGTGGATGTTATGGCGTACATTATTGGTCGTTTATCACAAGTGCAATTCTGATGTTCGCATTCCCATGTCTTCATCTTAAAACCTTAAATATTGGATCGCTTTTTTGTGTTAAGTTGCTCCTCTTGTGATGGTCTTGTCTTTGTTGAGTGGTAGAAAGTGTATAAACACTCATTTTGTCGGAAGGAAGAGCGCAGATGTAAAACCAAGAGGCAGATCGAACTTGGTCTTTGTTGAGTGGTAGAAAGTGTATAAACACTCATTTTGTCGGAAGGAAGAGCGCAGATGTAAAACCAAGAGGCAGATCGAACTTAATGAAATTAAGCGGCACTGAGAACAAGCGAATGTGCGTTCACGCAAAGGGGAGCGGGATTCTGCCGGGGAGTGGGAAAACGACACAACACCGGTAAGCGATGCTTAATTTCAAAGCAATAATTGCAGCTGTTATGATGTATTCACACTGGTCACTGGCCACCTACATGGTGCATTTGCGTGTAATAAGACTGCTTCGTTTAAGACGAATCAACACCAAAAGTTGAAATTTTATTTGCCGAATTAAGAGTGACATCCAACAGCTGGTTAAAGATATGTACTGGTCTTTTACATGTTATACTGTATGTTTTGATGGAAGCGTAGAATATGCAACACTGACATTTTTTTTTTTTCAATGGAAGCTTGTTATCATATAAAAGTGAACCACGTCTTCATTGTCTTGCAATCAGCAGTAGTACTTTATAGCATTATACTACATCAAGACTGAAAGTGACTGTGACAAATTGTGTGTCCTTGTGCCTCATTGCATGAGTTTATACCCATCCCATCAAAATGGCCAGTCATCCACCCACATTTCTTGTGATTTGCAGGAGTAGGCAAGTCTTCCTTGGTCCATCTGCTATGTCAGAATCAGGTGTTAGGGAATCCATCGTGGACTGTTGGTTGCTCTGTGGATGTACGGGTAAGACCTCCTAATTTACAAAATTTTAATTTAGGTAAGATCTAAAATGATGCTGGACTATTAAATTAGCCTCAGATCATCTCTCTCTCT
>LKNJ01002425.1:0-10448 GCA_002120245.1 Maccullochella peelii | reverse complement strand
TATATGTGTCATACAACAACCTTTTTAAATAACAAATCATCTTAATAAATCATAATTTTTGTTGTTTATATTTTGTACAATATTTGCCTCTGAATTGTAGTTGAGTAGAAGTATAAAGTAAAAAATGGAAATACTCAAGTAATGTACAAGTACCTCAATATTGTAGAGCACTTGAGTAAATGCACCTTGTTACTTTCCACCACTGATGATTCAACACATTCATGTTAGATAGAAACAAGTATAGCACTCACATGTTACAGATGCTTAAAGGATTCATATAACTGAAGGGTCAAAATAACTATTCAACTACAGGTCCAAGACTATAAGGAGGGAACCCCGGAGGAGAAAACCTACTACATTGAACTCTGGGATGTCGGAGGATCAGTTGGCAGTGCCAGCAGCGTCAAAAGCACCAGAGCTGTCTTCTACAATTCAGTAAATGGTAAGGATGATTTTATATAACAATTTAAATGTGAAATCATTAGGGTTGCTATTATTTAGTTATGTCATTTTCTTTTTTTTTCAGGAATTATGTTAGTCCATGATTTAACAAATAAAAAATCCTCTCAGAATCTCTACCGCTGGTCACTAGAAGCTTTAAACAAGGATTCTTCTCCAACAGGAGTTATTGTCTCAAACGGGTAAGTGGACGCGTGTGTTGGTATTGTTTGTTTGTAGACACTCTGACACAGTTGTCAAAATTAAAGGTATTAAATGGTGACTGAAAATGTTGGATACTGGGGAGTAAAGTCATATGCATTTCTCCCTACAGTGACTATGATAGAGAGCAGTTTGCTGAGAACCCAGTGCCTTTGCTGCTGATTGGCACAAAGTTTGACCAGATCCCAGAGAACAAACGCAATGAAGTTCTAACTCGGACGGCCTTCCTGTCTGAAGACTTCAATGCAGAGGAGATCAATCTCGTAGGTCAATTTTTTCACATATGCCATCAGAACAGTTTGAAAGAAGCTAGAATCACCTACACATTCTGCACATAAAGTTGTGAGATTTCACCTGAGAAAGAAAAGGTTTGTGGCTGAAGTGCTATTCTGTTTTCACAGGACTGCACCAACCCGAGATACCTTGCTGCGGGCACATCAAATGCAGTGAAGCTTAGCAGGTTCTTTGACAAGGTGAGAAACCCAGAGTTCTGCAATGCGACGTGCAGTTATTTTCTGTTTCAGTAGCAACCACTGTCTTGACAATGAATACAGGATGTAAATGAGGTTATCTGCGGTGTGGATGTACTGAGGGGAGCGTAACCCATCAAATGTTTACCATGAATACAAATGTCATTCAGTCTCCTCCAATCTATGAATTATATTATATTTCTATAATTATATTTAATAGTTGCTGACATTTACATGAATTATTTAATTTACAATCATTTGGTATTTATGCAGTGCTCAAATCATGTTGAGGGAAGTGGTGTAACAATATCTTTTGTTGGTAAATTGAATTTCAACATGAATATTACACTATGTTACATTCCAAAATCACAACCTTGACTTTGTCAGGTAGACCTGGTTACCTTTTTATATTCAAACATTAAACTAAATTTGTTTTTTAGGTAAGTTTAACAGTTACATGATAATAACTATCATGATATACTGTATGTAAGGATACATGTAAAACAGAAGTAATAAAATCATGTAATTTCCTGTATTATTGTGTTTATTTGTAACCTATGTCTGACTTTGAATTAATATGACAGTCAAGTTCCCTCTTTCAATGTACATATGGCTATGTGAGTTTTGTATTTAAAAAGACTTCAACCTCTCAATCTGTTAACAGGTAATAGAGAAGAGATATTTCACCAGAGATCCAAGTCAGGTGAGCTTTACATTTCCAGTCTTTATTTCTGTTACAAGAATAAGATCAACTAATCACAATGTCATAATTATTTTGGTAAAAGGAATTTTTCACCTGGAAATCAGAATTCAGTTGACTGATTAGGACTACGATTTCATTTTAAGTTGAAGTGTTCCTTTAAAACAGCAAATTTCTTTCACTTTCTCTGCAGATGACGGGTTTCACAGACCGAAAACGGTTCAACTTCAAAAGTTTGCACTATGACTGACAGCAGTGGTCTGTGGTTTGATGAGGCCTTTGGGCTTTTACACCACACGTAAACCATCACACTCACGGACATACTTTCTAAATCACATTTCGGACATGAAGAGTCATGCTTTAGCAATATAGCAACAATATTCTTGGCCTCTGAATAGTGGCTCATGCAACATTCCCCTGTCCCTGCATCGTTTTCTTAATCCAGGGGAGAAAGAAATGGACTTTAGTGAAGACATGGGGATACTTGGGGTTATTACAATCAGATTGGAAGGTGAAAGCTGTTATACCCTGAGGCTTGCTGTTGCAGATAAGTGGTCCGCCAGAGTCCCCCTAGGAAAAAGGCAACAGAAAGACTTGATTGAGTAGTCCGTAAAACAAACAAAAAGATTATACTTGTTTTTCATGAATAAAGGAAAACCATTTTCTCCATGTTTGCAGCATTATTGGTGTCATTTGTTGTATATAATTGTTGTTGGTATTATTACTTATTTATTGTTTTATTACCTGGCAAACCCCTCCCTTCTTTTTGTCAAATTTGGTGCATATCATGTGATCAGCATTGAAGTATTTTTGCCATATATTTTTGCACTCAAAGCTGAATTGCATCTTCTCCGTGGTCTCTCTCAGTACATTTGAGGGCTCCTCATTGGCTCCGGTTCGGCCCCAGCCAGCAACGGCACACTGGATGTTGGCTGGGATTTTCCCATCTTTCTTAGGTAGTGCAATGGGCTTCACATACCTATTCAGTTTGGTGTTGTTTTTTAACTGTAAAAGAGAACAGAGTGGAACTGGAAATCACAGCAGTTATAATTTGCTTCATTTGTTATTTTGCAGTGTATTTCATGAAACATGTGAAAGACATTTCAGTGTGTGTTTATGTCCTCTTAAAGCAACGTTGAGATTTTGGGTAAAGCACCCCCACATCCTCACCCGCTTCAGTGCAAATGTGTCAAAACACCATGTGCAGCTTTAACGTTACACAAGACACGGCGAATAAATGAAACTGAGATGATAGCACTACACACTGTAAAAAAAGAAAATAAAGTACAAAAACTATACATTTACAGAAATTTTCATTAGAGGTTTTGCAGAGAAACACTGTTATTTTACAGATTATACGATCAAACACCTCCAAGAAACTGTTACCACATGCTCAAGATCATTTTGGAAGAAAATCTAAAAATAAAACAGATTAAAATCATCTCAAACTTTATCTTGCAGTGTTTGTTTAGATTTAATGTTTAAATATGTAGAACTACAATGAAATATTTAATTAGAAACAGTGTAAAAGTTTCTCATTGTACAAAATCCTTTACAGATAAATAGATTTTTAAAATGCCTACGTTTTGATATGAACATTTACAAATTTTGCATTTACCTTAAGTAACATAATGTCGTAATTGTATTTTCCTGTGAATTTGGGATGTGGATAGTACTCAGCCACTTTGATCGATTGCTGACTTTTCTCTTTCTTGCTTATGTCATGTGCTCCAAGTACCACCGTCATGGGCATCTCACTGACAAACAAGGGAACAAGTGATATAAAAATATTTAGTTATACTGAACAATTATACTTAGCACATAACACCTTGAAAGTGACTGAAAACATTGATGATAAAGTCTAATATAACTACATTGAATTTGAAATACAAATGACTATATAAAAAGCGTCAATCATTAAGAACGTCATTGTCTTTTTCTTAACCCCAGGCTGTGACAAACAGACATGTATGTAATATGATATATCACTGATACAACTAACTTTTTTCAAATAAAACCTATTAAAAGTCATTAACAACAAATCCTTTGTAAATGACAATCATATAAGGGAATTAAGCAATGATTTAACTGCAACTACCCATTATCTTGTTAATTGATAGTGACATCAAAACATGTTTTCATGTCACTCTGTGATTCTCCATTGATGCACAATAAACTCACTTTTTGCAGTGTGCTGCAGTTAGAACAAAGTCCTGCCTAATTAGTATCCCGCCGCATGAATGATGTCCATCAAACTGGAGTGATGCCATGTAGGGTCTGGAATGAGGCTTTGCAACCTTACCACCCACTATGCCACTCTCAGAAGCCCCTTACATGAGGACAGAAGGTAAAGTAATACACAGATCACAAAATGAAAATAGCCAAATTATTAGTATTATTACAGAATGAAAAAAGCAAAATGAGAAACTTAATTCCAACTGAATGTGTAGCCATTAAAAAGGCATCTTATTTATAGTCGCTTCTCTACCAGCAGTACTTTTTGAAAGGAATTCCATTTCATCTTACCTGTGAGGGAGAGCAGCTGAAAGAAAAATATAATGCAATATGCGTGGATCATGGTTGTTGAAAGCTGAAATGTCTCCCCTATACCACCTTTTATAGTCAACCTTCCACCTCCCACAAGCGAAACTTTGTGGGCAGATGTCACCGTCATTCTTGCACAGAAGAGATGAGTTCACACCTTTTTTTTTAAACTTCAGCAGAACTGAGACCCTTCTATAAAACCAGATAAAACTGTCGACTTGCAATTTGGGTTGGTGCCCATACATTGTTGTTAAATGACATTGTTGTTAAATCATCAATAATCTAAATGTGCAGCACTTCACTATTATACTCTGTATGTCTACATGTGGGATTTTGGTTGTATGCTACAGCAAAAAACAATAATGAAATCTGAAAAGGCATCTTTGGGAAGTTTTCATTTGATTGTGCTGTGAACAGGAGTTTAGTTCTGACTAACAGTTGCATCTATTTCTTGCCTAAAAATCAGAAAAGTCCATATTTACTGTAGAAAATCACAAATATACTCATGCTTTACTGTTGCTTTTTCAGCATAGGCTACATTTACTCTTAAAGGAAGGAAGAGTTAAGGTAAAAGGTAAGTGGTCGAGTGGAAAACTGTGTATCAAGGCCACATTACCCACAATGTGTACAAACTCACACCTCATTCGCTGAACTACGCACACACACACACACACACACACACACACACACACACACACACTGCTGTCATTTCTTTCCACTGTGTTCTTTCCTGGACAAAAATAATTTGATGTTTTTTTAAGACTGACTTACCTGTCAGCATTCTACTCAAGTACAGTTTTTAAATTGAGTGTTAAGAGAGGCTGTAAACTGATTCTTTTGAAGCACTGTGCCGAACCTGATAAGCTAATTACTTGTCTGCTGGAAGTGTTTGCAGGACCTTGGTGTAAAATCTGGGGGTAGATTAGAACACTTAAGCCGTTAATATCAGTTGTTTTTTTTATTTTAATTTTTAAAACGTCAACAACCTTACTGCAGAAAATGCCAATGGGGGGCTGGATGATATACTTGGCCACACACTTGGTCTGGGAAGGTGGAAGAACGATGTGGGATAAAGCCTTCACACAAGTGTCTGTTTCATAAACTATCATGGCTTGAGAGTTATTAAACACATGAAACAAAGAAGAGCAGCAATGGCTTTACAAGGGAGCTAGTAAACCTTATACAGCATATGGCATTGTGTCTACTTACCACTAGATGGAGCTATAGGCATTTTGTGTGCACAAAACAGCCCAGTCCTCACATTGCTTAGTTACTCACTTAGTAGTACTGTAACATGTTAATGTTTATGGGAATGGCTATCCTAGATTAAAATGATAACTCCCAGTAGTCTACAGTCATCTCTGTTACCAGGTAGCATGATGACAGTTCAGAAAATACAATCCACTTGACTTTTATTGTGAAGTTGAAGACATTTGCCATTGCTATTGCTTACCACTGAGTCTTATGGAGAAGAACTCATCAATTAGGAGCTCAACTCATTTATAAAACGTTGGTTATCGAGAGTTTCCATGGTGGTGCTTCTTTGTCCTTTCAGACAGTAATTCTAATGTTTTTGCTCTCTCAGGCAGGAGTTGTTTGGTCCTCACATGCAGTCAGACAGAGCATTATACAGTACATACACCTCACATATGGAGGTGACGTTCACAAAAAGTGTTTTCCAGCAACATGGCACATTTCTATGGTTGCAATGGAGGAAATTATGCTTATGTAGGGTTATGAGCAAATATGTAACAGTTTGTGGATGGTGAGTTTTAGGTAATCTAAGTTCTGGTCTTAATGGACCAATATAAAAGTGATGCTGGAACAGATGTACATGTGTTGAAACATTGATGAGAGCAGGCAGGGATCTTTGTCAGTCAGTCCTCATTTCATCAGCTACTAATCTTTCAAAAAAAATTAATTTGGCTTTATTTTGAGTTAACAAGTTGGAGCTCATCTTTTGATGTCAAGTACACTTAATATGACAGTATTGTTAAATGTAGCTCAGTGAAATTATGAAAAGGTATAATTAAGGATATACAGACATATACTGAAACAGGTGAGAAATCTAGCTTACTGTACAGCAATGTTGTTTTTTTTTACAGAAGTTAACACCACACATGACCCCAACCTCTGCAAGGCAGGCAGAGAGAGTAACCAAACCAACAAAGGCTACAGCCACTAGCATGGGCAAACCACGCACTGATTGACACACAGATGATTCAGTAGTTAGTAAAAAATTCTATCTGAGACTACAGCAGCACTTTTGATTTTCCAATTATATTTTAGTACTTAGCTCTTTTTTTTTCACTATGCATTCTTCACATAATAACGAATAACAAAAGAAGATATTAACACTTAAAGTGGTAATAGTGATATGTCTGGTATGTGGTTTGTGTACTGTGTAACAAAGTGACCTGTTAAAGGGTACAGGTTAACATTTCTCAGTACTCACTGAGTGTACTAGTAGTGTACACTACTACCCTGATGGCAGGCTCTGCAGAGTGACAAAAGAAATGGTCTAAAGTGGAATTTGCAGTTGCCAGATTAAAGGAAAAAACAACAGTGGGCTCTAAGGTGGCACTTGCCAAAAGAAAAAAAAAGAAAAGAAAACAATTTAAATAATTAGTTGCAGCTACATAGCTGTCTATGCATTTGTCTGTATAGGTAAGGGGCAAAATGAGCAAAATATCAGTTAGATTTGAAGATAAGGTATCACACAGTATGATGATGAGTCTTTCCAACACAAGGAGATTCACCAAATGACACCTTTTTGTCCTGTGTTCTGGCTCCACCCTCAGGCCAAATTTCATCATTTATGTCTGAAATTTGACATATTTTGCTCCAATAGTGCCATGGATACCAAAGTTGACAGTTTTGTTTTCTGATGTGTGATGACAAACTCCGGGACACAGTTTCTCTTGTCTCTGCATGCTATCTGAAAATACGGTTAAAAGTGAGATTCTTGGTTCAACAAACACAACTGACTCTGACGCAGTGCAGGTCAATTTAAGGACAACACAACCCAGGTAGAAACCAAGGTGATGAATCATTTCTCTCTCGCTCACTGATTAGAGAGCAGACTTGAAGATTCTGCTTACACTGAGCATGTATTTTGGCTTCTCTAAATAGGTCTCCAGGTTGAATTGAAGCTACAATATATCCACATAGTATTACCTGCTTTTTTTTATTAGTGAGAGTGGAGAAAAGTGAAGACTGTCTCCAATAAACATTCTTCAGGGCAAGATACTAATTGGCTGTTAGATGATGCACCTACACAGCTTTGGTTGACAGCAAACTAACAGCAGCCTGAAGTTCTCAAATAAAAGTGACTGAAAGGTCACTGTTTCAAAGTCTAGCATGGCTTTGCTATGTGAGCAGCCCTCTGTTTCCCTAATAACAGCTTCTGAGTGCTCTGTGATGCATTCCTGAAAACTACTGCTCACAGGCAAACTGTGGCAGTGATTGCATTTATCAGTTTCCAGATATTGCATTTACTTCAGGGAATAGTCCCACAAGATGTTGAGATGAAGAAGAATGGGTTGTCAGTCAACTGTTAAACAAGAGGAGAAAGCAAATTTAAATATATGAGTTAATTAAATTTCCCATGAATGGTGCAACTGGAGGGCAATTAGTACAGATAAAAACAAACCCTTGGCCAGTCAGTGCAGTTTTAACAAGGCTATTTATATGAATTATTGCCTGAAGCTCCATATTTTATGTGTTGTTAGCTTGCTAACTAGCAGGCTAATTCAGCAAAACAATGTAAGAATAAGGCTACTGGCTAGTGTTGTTAGCTATAAGTAGCTAAGTTGATTACCTGAACACATCAGTCTGATTAAGTTATTTGCAATACAATGATGAAGCTAAAAGCTGAACAGAAATAAATTCTACTTTGTCTCTTACTTACTGATGAGACACCAACTTCTGTGGCTTAAATTCAGAAATTTGATCAGCTGTTATTTGGAAGTTTTGCCAAGAGCTGTGGACCTTCAATATGGCTGTTAAAGGGTGTTATATTGCATGGGGGGTTAGGGTTAGTAAAGTCTGTAAAGGCAGTACAATGTATAGGACCTGTGTCGTACATAAGAAATGCAACTAGCAAAATATTACAAATATATCCATGACAAAATTATAAAAAGAAAAAGTAATTTTTTTGCATGGAAGGTTTGTTTTCCAAGGGATGGCTTCATTGCCAGTATCATGTTGTTACACATGTGTTAACAAGACAATATAGTAATGGCACTATGGCTGAGATTTTACACACACATGTATTGTACATACAGACATATTACACACACACACACACACACACACACAGCATATACAGTGCAATCAGTTTGAAATGGCATTGCAGTGTTTCTACCTCCATTATTCACTTTATTACAGAATTTCTAAAGCGAGTGTTGCATTAGAAACACTACGCTTGCTTTTTCTTTGCAGTCCCCTTTCTGCAACACTTGCGGATGCAGAACAAGCAGCATTTGAGTGTCACCCACAGAACAGTTAAGAGAATGATGACCAAAAAGCCGATGACATCCAAGCAATGGTATTGAAACCAGTTTAAGTCATGTGCACCTGTCCTTAGGTGTGCCGCTCCTTTGTGTCTGATGACAAACTCAGTCCAGAAAACAGCCAGTTCCAGAGGCTGCACAGGACGGTCCAGGTGTATCTGAGACAGCGTCACTATCTTCTCTTTGTAACTGGGGAGAAGTAAGATTTTGACAGTGAAGAAGACGGCTGCTAGCAAGCAAACATGGGTGTACACTGAATGTAAACATAACTTTTGTTAGTTTGCAAGAAAACCTCACAGGGCACCTGTAAGATTGCAAATAACAAACAGTAAAGTGAGGGAGATGTCAATCAGGCACAGTCTGTACGTGCCCACACAGTCCAGGTAAGAGGTCTAATCACGCAATACAAGTGCAAACACCAGGGTTAGGGTGTGCAGAGACTAAACAGACAAACAAATACTGAAAATAACATAAATTCTCATATGTAAACAAACACACTTCATTCTTAGAGTATGAAGTATGTTTGTCAAATAACACAAATAACAAGTTTTTGCCATTTTCTTGGGTTTTCTAACACCTGCTTAAAGGTTCACTGTGGCGTTTCTAATCTCTAGTAGCACTATGGAGCTGTATGAGTGGCTCCCAGTGTTGTTTATTTGGTGCACGCGCATAAGGACATGCACACGTGGGTGATGTGATACACAGACCTGCCAATGGTTTCACGCTGTTCCACAGATCTTTAGGCAGTGGTAAGGCACCAAGAAATGCAGCACACTACTATTCTCTTTAATTAACATCCAGTTGCCTCACCTTTTGTCATGGATGATTTTATTTAGTGCAGCCAATAGCATTTCAGTTGTCACATCATGAATGCTGAGTTCCTCTGCAACGCCGTGGATCACCATGCGGTGTACGTTGTCCCCCTGGTCCCCAAAGAGTGGAAACATCAACATGGGTACAGCATTACAGATACCCTCGTAGATACCATGGGTACCTCCGTGACAGATGAAGACTTTAGCTTTGGGATGGGCTGAGGAGCACAGAAACAGCCACAATTTCAGGTCAAGTCCACCACAGACCAATTGCAGGAAATTGTATTTGAATAGGCTTTGATTAGTTTGAATGGTATGATTTATGACATGACGGAAGCACCTCATACATTTGACTGGATAAAGCTGAACATACCCAGGAGATCATTCTGAGGTAACCATTTCATAAGTCTGACGTTCTTGGGTACATCTTCAGGTAGGACTCCAGTGTATCTCCACACAACCTGAAACATAAATAATACCTCTTCGTTTTAAACATTTAATGTGCAAACTGTAATGAATTGAGAGTCTGACATGACAAGGCAGGGGACAAAGCCCTACGGTATACAACTGATTAGGGCATTAGCGTATATGCTGAGTGTGAAAATCTCTGCTTAATGTGTAAATGCTTGCCGTGCTTGTGTAGTTAGAAATGTGTGTGTTGTGTTTTATTTGAAGAGAATAAATAGTATGGAGTCATAGGAGTGCCATAAAAAAGAATAAATCTGGGAAAAAATAAGACAATAAATGT
>LKNJ01002424.1:0-76832 GCA_002120245.1 Maccullochella peelii | reverse complement strand
AGCTAAAGCGTCTTTAGGTTTGAATTTGTCTTTATTGGAAATGGGCGGGAGGCAGGTCGGCTTCAGATCGGCTACACTGGTTTCCTTGTAGGTAAGTTGCAGCTTGTTGCGATTCAAATGCTGCTTCATGGACTGAGCAGTGCTCAATCTGGGTAATGATTCACCAGCAGTGGAACTACGCCGTTGTGCAACTACTTCCTTTGCAGCTAAAGCGTCTTTGGATTTTAGCTTGGCTGCTCTGGAAAGTGGTGGCAGACGGGCGGGCTCCATATCAACCTCGCTGAGCTGCAGGCTGCTGCCTTCCAGATACCGTTTCATCAAACGGGTCTGATCAGTGGCAATACTGGGCATTCTTTCATAAGTGGTTGTACAATAGAAGTCGGGCCCCTCCCCATCATAAAGGAAAGCATGTCCACCTCTGTTTTCAGCTGAAAAACGTGGAACATTCCCTTGACTGTCTGCAGCCTTGTGAAGTTCACACTGAACATACTGCTGGAATTGTTTCTTCCTCTCAGCAGTCTGTTTTGCATTCTTCTCTGCACCGTCATGTTCCTCCTTTTTCAGCTGTTCAAGACGGGCACGATGTCCAGCCACCAGGGTGGCATTGTAGACTTGACACTTGATTGTATTTTCTTGGGTCCTCTTAGCCTTTCGTTTTTCTTCTTCAAGAAACAACGTGTCAGCTTGTTTCTGGGCCTGTAACCAGTCCAGTTTGCTCTGTTTCTCTGCATTGTCCCTCTGCTTATTCTCCTGTATTTTTGTCTTTCTGTGAGCAGAAATAGACTTGAGGCTTGCAGCCCTCTTCTCCTCCTTGTCCTTCTGCTGCTTTGCCTCTTCAGCATCTTGTTCAGCCACTTCCTTAGACAATTTCGCCTCCTCCCTCAGAGTTGTAGAGGCAGCCTGCTCCTTCTTTGCAACTGCCAATTTCTCTGTCACAATTTCTCGTTGTATCTGGTGCTTTCTGAACTTTTCTGCTCGTTCATTTCTTTTTTGCAGCAGCTTTCCTTGTATGTCAGACTGAACACGTTGTCTTTCTTTCTCCTCCGTATTCAGTTTCTGTGCCTCTCGTTCTCTGTGGAGGTCTCTACTGGAGATATCCTCAAGTCGAAATTTCAAATAGCTTTTCTTTGACTCCGCTTTTTGGTCTTCCTGATGTCTTAGCTCCTGTGCATACAACTCACCAAGGCCCCGGAGTCTGTCTCTCTCTTCCTTCTCCTGTCGTCTCTCTTCCTCTCTCAGCTGTTTCTTCGCCTTCATTTGCTCAGTGTGATGGTCTGCCACAGTGTGGTTGTAAAGCTGTCTCTGACGAGCTTTCTCCTGCTCTTGTCTCAGAGCTTCTTTCTGTCTACACATCTCCTCTCCAGACTGTCTTTTTAGTTCTTTAGCAATTCTCTGTTTTTTTTGATGGTTAAATTCCATCAATGCATCATTTTCCTTCCTCACTTGTGTTGCTAGGAGTACACTTTCGAATCTTTTGACGCAGTCACTCTGGCGAAAGTTAATCATATTGACTCTGTCAACTGCTTGCTGCCTGTCCTGCTTCTTCAATTCCACCTCCTCTGCAGCAAGCATATTCAAATGGTCCTCCCTTGCCTGCCTCTCAAGTTTTCTTACCTCCCGTTGCTGTCTGTATCGGGCATTCAGCATTGTATCCTCCATTCTGGAGGAGTGATTCAGAGCATTGATATCTACCACTTGCTGCCTGGTGTACAGTTTGACCTTGGGCTGGTTTAATGAAGACTGGATTCTTTCCCAGTCAGCCTTGGACAAGACGACTTCATCAGGTGGAGCCATTTCAGTTTGTTGTTGTTTGTATAAGTTAGTATTGTGATGTGTTGTGATGTGATGTGATGTGTTGGCACAGGAGATGTTTCTCTCAGGTGTCTAACCTGTGGTCTAGTTCTCTTGTTTTTGTGTGCTTTGAAAGATCAAAGATCAAAGGCAGCTGGTGACATCATGCCATTCCGTGTGACATCACTGAACAATTTAAAGGCAGTTTCTGAATCCCACTTCTAGGCCCCGCCCCCTTGGTTACAGTTGCTATGGATGTGAAGCCTTTTGTTCTTTCTGATCTTGTTACCCGTCATGATTGTAAAATAAGATATTTTTGCAAAAAAATAAAAGGGCAAAATACAGTTGACATGATTATTCTCACTGAAAATCCAGGGATGCCACAAAGTTAAAATACCATATTCAAGTAAGTGCATTTTATAGCTGTGTTTTTTCAAAAGTGCCCACCTCTGTGAAAAAAATTGTATGATTGCCTTAATTTTTGAAGCCTACGAGGAACTTCGCACCTGGGCTCAGTGTGAAGGACTTTGACAGATAAATGTGACATTCTGCCAAGAGGCTTGTGTAGGCACAAACTAGAAATACATTTTCTGTGGTAAACCTACTGATAATCTGAAAGCCTAATTATGTAAAAATACTATCAACAAGGAAGAGCTCAGAATCTGTTGTTTAGTCTTTTAACTTCCCGTCTGCACAGGAGGTGGGGATGTATTCCATTGTGTAGGTGGATGTCTGCTGCTTATGATCACCTTGTGCCTGCAGTTTAGCAAATATCTTACCACTTTCACAGTACAACTTGTATATTATATATTACATAGGTAAAAGGTTGTATTTTAATTCCTGTTCATAAGTCATCTTGGAACCTCTTATTGAAAATGTTGTTTCGAAGCCTTCAACTAAGTTTGTGTTGTTCAACCTATTGAGTTCTGTTTTGCTGCAGCCATGTTTCTGCCCCTCCCGGAAACCGGTGGGGCAAACATGCACCAAAAGAATATATTTATTCTAACCAGAGAGAAACGATCGGACTACACGTTTACATGGTTGTTAGGTGCTAATATTTTCTGATTGAACAGATTATCAAAAGTTTACACCACCCCTCTCAACCCGACTGAATATTCCTTCCAATCGGGTCAATCTCTGACAACTGGTTCCCCTCTGCTGCTAGGCCCTGCAGGATGATGGGGGACTGGGACTATTGTACAAAGCCTCTCATCACAAACTGCATTAGTCAGCCATCGTCACAGTTTTTAGCTAGCCTCACTCTCCTGTGTGTGCCAGTTTAACATTCTCTAATGAGCAGCTGTCTGCAGCACACAGATATGCAGCCCGACAGGAAGGGGTGGGTTCAACTGAACAGCCTCGGCTGGGATGTGGAATATGTCTTGATGCAGGCTGGAGAAGATGTGATGGGACTGAAATAAAGCTCAATCCTCAGTTTCAGCCTGTTGGTTGTGGTGCTGAGCTCACTTGTAGCTGTAGTTGAAATGGTGTCACAACTTTGATGGCAGTTTGAGCGAAAAGTCGTAGACCTGATGGAGCTGTTCTAGACTCATGGTCAAAGACTGCTAACTGAGAAATATAGAGTCATACAGTCATTCTATGAGCCTCCTGTGCTCTGCAGCTCATCAACATTTTATTCTCAATTTTACAATACAACATTACATTTCTGTTTTCCCAATTCATTCAGAGTCTACTGCATGTGGAAGAATTTCTGCACCATTTACCCGTGCACGCTGCTGGAACTTGTGTTTTTGATGATAAGGCTAGGGAGGAGGCTAAAACCTCTGAACCACTTTTTCTAAGATAAGACATGAATTTTGCATTCAGACGGACTGTACAGCTTTCTGCTCATCTGTTGCACCGAGGTCAAGATCAATTCTAATGATATGGAAAACACCATTTTTTCTTCTCTTACAGGGTCGTCTGTGTATACTGAGAGGAAAGTTATGTTGTGTGAGGTTAAGGGGATCTTTTTGACACATAGTGCAAGGGGATACAGTGAAGGGCAAGCCCACATTAACCCACATCAACTCACATTACTCACATTTTCATTGGAGGAATTGTACAAACCTTATCAAAAGGGAAAGAGAACCTGCAAGCCAGTAAATAGGGCATCAACAGAAGTACATTAAGCAGCACATGTGAAACGTAAAACAGTCTTGTATGGCATAAAGACAGACAGAGCTTGACAATGCAGTCAATTTAGGGATGCTTTATTTATCCAGGAAAGCTTCTCTGATAGCACTGTTCTCTTTTACAGGAGGATCCTGTTAAGACTCACAAAGTTACACAAAGTCACATCTGGAAGTTGTCCAGTAAACCACCACAGTCTGATCTGTGGACACTGAGCATCTCCGCTGGAGCATTTTGGGGCTAAAGGCCTTGCTCAAGAGCACCCTCAGTGGTGTTAATGTAGGAGGGGCCCTCTCCCCACCTAAATGTATCCTGCCTGTCTGAGGATGGAACCAGCAACCTTCCAGTTGCAAGCCTGCTTTCTTAACCTTTGGCATAAAGACATCCAGACAATATTTTAAAACATAAAAATACTCTGCTTTGAGAGCGCGTACCACATATCAAGGTCCTTATCACAGCGGCCCAGGTTCGAATCCAGCCCTTTGCTGAATGTCATCCCCTCTCTCTCTCCCGCCCTTCCTGTCTCTCCCTACTGCATCTGTCAAAAAAAAGTCTAAAAATACAGTAGGCAGTTTGAGCTAGAACATACAGTAATTCTGTGGGCACAGTGCCTTACAGCCATGGGCAGGAAAAACAATCAATGTTCACATGATTGTTGTGCTAATTTTGCTCTGTCAGTCCTGATTGACTTAAATGTTGTCTTATTTATTTTGTCTTATTGACATGTTTGATTCATCTAAACCCATTTTACTCAGTTATCATGTTAGCTTTTGTAATGCCACAAAAGACTGCTGTCTGCAGTTTTTACAAACAAGCACATTATAAAATATTGTCTTGTTGGACAGAAAAATGAAAATGAAAAAAGAAAATATTGTGTAATGTTGGTCCTATTAGCATGCTGTTTTAAGACACTAAGTGCTAATATGTGTTTGATGGTGTTCCACCCACAAGCCTAATCCTTTGCTTTCAGGCCACACGCTGTATGGTATGGTATTTCATCAGCAGTGGTGTAATGTTTCTCATGGATCCAGAAAAATGCCACAGACCAGTACTACAGCTTTCATTTGAACACTACCCAGAGATTACTCATACATTCAGGTGTATTAGTAAGCTTACTTTCTGAACTTACATATACATAGAGAAGGCAACAGTTTGATTGTGATGAATGGGAATGATCACGCTTCAAACAACAAGGTTCAGAGAAAACTCTCACCTTCAATAAGTGGAAGAAGCTGCGACAGTCATTCATTCCTCGGAAATCGGCTATTGTCTCATGAAGATTTAGCCTCTGGTGTAGCCAGTGGATATCTGGATAACGGATATCTAGGCCAAGACTTCCTCTTCTGTGTGCCAGTCATTGTTTACAGTCCCATTAGCAATCTCGGAAACCATCGGCTATTGTCTGACGACGATTTGAATGTAGATACATTTTAAAAAGCTAATAAAAAGCTAATCTCGAGGGTTCCAAGATTGATAAAAAGCTAAATGGTCGTCAGGTGATAGCCGATGGGTTCCGAGATTGCATTACGGCCACTGCGTTCCGCCTCTTTTGGTCTCCACATGGACTGTTTACCTGCATGCAACCAAGGCCCGCTCAAACGTGATTGGTCAATACGACTCAGACAAACGGAAACCAGAACGCTTCAGATACCAAAATCTTGTCCCTTTCCTACAGATTCTGCATTCATATACAGACCAAGGCCTTTTAAAGTATTTGGGATTCAAGTTCATCAGTCACACATTAGCCAGTAGCCTGTCACTGTTGTGTACATGCTGTGAAGAGTAAGTTAATATGTGTATATAAAATTTTTTTTTTCATTAACTAAGCTGGGGCTGCCTAGAAATGCTGACATCAAGGTGACATCAAGCTGATTCATCCAACCAGTGTCCTATATTGGCTTAAATGACAATAACTTAGCTAGCAAGAACATACAGTAATTCTTGTGCCTTACAGCCATGTGCAAGAAAAATAATGAATACCATTAATTAATGATTGGTGCATTGACTTAAATATTGTCTTATTTGTTTTAAGAGATAACGTGTGAGGTTGTGCCATTCCTGCAAACATGAGACACAGAGTTAAATAATTTCATTCTTCTATGATTGTGTTTAATGGCCTTCATCTACTCACAAGCCATAAACCCAACTCTTTACTTTCAAGCCACCGATTGTTTGGAACTGAATTGCGTCACCGTTTATGTAATGTTTCTCTTGGTGCTTTAGAAAATTTAGAAGGACACACCTGCTCACTGTACCACATTACTGACGCATTACTCATACATTCAGGTGGATTAGTGAGCTTTTTTTTTTTTTGCAGTGACAGTAGGAAATAGCTTCATTGTCCACTTATGTTTATGGTAAAACCCCCACCTTCAGGAAGTGCAAGTCATTGTACATTCATTGTTTTTCTCCTTTAACTTTATCTAAGTAAGAATGCTTTCCATATGTGCTGTAGTGCAAGATCAATATGGTGTTCTGCCTTTTGTGTCTCCAGAGGGAGCCACGAAAAGTCTGATAAATTACCTCAAGTGATGTCACTTGAGTCCGCGTCGGTTGGGGCTGAAGACTACAAGTTTCAAAATGAAAAAAATCTGGGGAAGAAGTGAGCTCACCAGACCTCTGTAGCCCACTCCTCATCTCTGCTTGGGGTGAGCGGCTCCAGGCTATATTAGCCGCTACTAGCATAACTTCCCTGGTCGAGTTGCATTGTGGGTAATGTTTGAACAAAAAGAAAATGTGGAATAAACATGATATGTCTGGTTCTCCTGCATTGATTTTGATCATTTTCAAATTGTCCAAAGTGAGTCTGACAATGTTATAGGAGTGCAATGCAAAGTCAATATAACATATTGATTCAGCATTATATTAACATGTTTAAACCATGTCATATTAAAACTGTAATGAAAAAAACAACAATTGTGCACACTCATGAAGCATAACATTCCTGCTTCATTCTTGCTTTTGTTAGCTAAATATTTGTGCAAATTTTATGCAGATGCTACAATGAACCAGCTTCTGCTGAGCTGCTAACATAAAACAGCCCACAATACTTATGCTAAACCATCACCACACAAGTGTAAGTAAATCCCAAATTTAAAAAATGCTCATAAAAGAATGTACGTAATAATAAAAAAGTGCGCAGAAATTTGTGTTTGTTGTTCTCTCATATGAATTTGAGCACGCGTTATGTTAATCTGTGAACACAAAGTTTCCCTTTTGGAACTAAGTATCAGAAAGGATGAATGTATGTACCATGTGTGCAAATACATTTTTACATGAGAGGCAAAAATGAAGCAAAGCCTGGGAGCATAACCCTACTTCCACGCCTGCATCCACATGTAGGCTCTACATCCCCCTAGAGGGGAAGTTATCACCAATCCCCATCCCTGCTGTGCCGTGCCGTGCTGGGCTTGATGTTTCCTTGTGGGGAGTCACAAGATCAGAGCCTAAACGCCACATATCAACCCTGTACATATTCTACCTTAACATAATTCACTTCATGTGAGTTAGATGATAGAAAATCAATTCATGGATAGTTTCACTGCATGAAGCAAAATAACTAGTGTTTAGACAAGTTGAGATCTTTAAACTGTACATTTATTTCCAAAAGGCTGCATATACATTTGCAAATTCTACTGTACAGAAAACATCCAAAATGTCCATAATTATAGATACAATATACCACAAAGCTGCCCTGGCGTTACCAAACATAGATGTTCAGCACTAGAAAAGCTCTGCAGCCTATTCAATATTATAATCTTAAATACTTTTTCAACTAATACCTTTAAATGTATATCAGTATGATTAATTGTTCTTTTTTTTCATCCCCATCTGTACTTTACAACATTCACCATTTACAGTAGTTAAACAAGGCACAGGAATAGTGATATGAAGCCAAAGGCCATGCGTGAAGCAAAAAAAGAGCATGAGACCGACCAACTCAGGTGGCAGAAAATCATGGACGCAACAGTGAACTTTTAATCTCATGAAACAGGGTTAGTCTTACACCAAAGCATTATACACAGTAAGAATATGTTTGTGTGTGTGTGAGCTCAGTTTGAAAAAACAGAATTTCAACACGTTTATGAGATACAGTAGACATAGCTGAAACACATCCAGAATGAAGGTGAGTGTTGAGTGTACCGCACAGACAGGATGCTCCTGATGCAACATAAGCCACCGCTAAGCGTTACAAAAGCACACATTTCCATTTTTGACACTCTTTTGCTTGCAGGAATGAAAAGGAGAATCCAGTTAGTCACAATTAAGGAAACAATCATATTGAGAAATACTATTTTAAATGACCTTTCACTTTCTTCACTTACCAGCTTAAATTATATAAAAGATGAATATAATTTGATCAGAAATGCATAGAGATGATGCAGAGAAATAAAAACGGTTCTTTATCATGGCAGGATGGAACCATTCATACATCAGGTCAGAAATACTCACTGACTACGTTTACATGCATTCTAATTTACCATTATTATTCCAAATATGATAATATTCCGAATTTGATACGGGCCATGTAAACAGCATATTCCATTTGGATATTCCGAATTAGGCCTGATGCTGAATGTAGCATTTCCCGATTAAGACATGTGGGATGTGCTGATATTATTCAGGTTTTGGGAGCAATCTTTAGATGTGTGTACAGCGCATTCGGAATATGTGTCTCAACACACGGCCTCTTGCCTGTTCACGTTGACCTTTTCAAGAAGGTGGTTGAACGAATGAAAGAGGGAGGCTGTGTTCGTACGGTCGAACAAGTCCGCCACCGGTGGAAAACTGAAAAAATCCCATTTTGAGGTAAAGAAGCAAAATGGCTCGAGGGGCTCCAGCCACTTTTCCATATTTTGACATGATACACGAGATGTTAGGGCATCGACCCCTGTCAGACACAGCCGGAGTATGCACGGCTGCATGTAAACAGGAATATTAGTGGAATATTCATTTTCATTAGCCATGTAAACAGCTTAGTAGGAGTATTCTTTTTCGGAATAAGGGCAAAAATATTTTGTGCACGTAAACATAGTCACTGATGTATTCAAAGTCACGTCTCATTCCTGATAAACCTCTAAGGGACATATTCATACATTTAGCTCTACATTTAAAGCTTAAAAATAGCCAACAGAATTGAAATTAGAATAGAAATGTTGAAGAAATGGGTTTGTAGGCAAGAAATTAGAATTGTGGGTTGAGTTTATTTAGCCGACAGCAAGGATTTTACCTCACTTTATTCATGTTAATTATGTAAATCAATTATTTAAGTCAGTCATGGTTAAAGGTACCAATTTGAAGATGAAGAAATGGTCTCTGATGTTGTTACAGTATCCAATAGCCTGCCAAAACTCCCAGAAATTCCTCTAGCTCACTGCTTTTGACTCTTAATATAGTTCAAAGGACAACTGGGAATTTGTGGGCACCATAGAGTCAGGTGTGTATAAAAGTCAAGACTCAAATAGGTGCTACAACAAAATCAAGTGGTGTGTGTAAGGGAGAATGCAGATTCAAGCCAGTGCTTTTATTAATACCACATTACTCATGCTGTATGTTTGCACATGGTTCTAGGTGTGTGAATTTAGGTACTGGTGGGATTAGGCTCAAACCACAAGGTTCACTAATGTTTACCATAAAACCCTCACCTTGAGTATTCATAATAAGTATATAAAGAGTCATTGCTGTACTGAATAAACCAGGGATGGCATGTTTTTATCATCTTTACTTAAAGAGGAGTCATAGTGAATAAGATGGCATTGTGTCATAGGTCAGGTTTCAATCCAAATGTTGTGCAAATTTGAACCGAATTTGCAGACAATCTGCAAAATGAATGCAACAATGCTGTAAACGTGATGAAAATATGGTGTTAAACATTAAATGGAAGTATACTGTTATGTTTGTTTCATGTGTTCATTTGAGGAAGGTTACAGTCTCTTCATCACACCACCTTCAGTGGAAGTCACATGCTTAATGTTCATGATTTATTCGTTAAGTCTGTTTTCATTGCACCTTGTCGCATTTTTCTTTTATACCCACATTTTCGGCGTGGAACAGGCAGATGGAAATGCACCTATAGTCTGCCAGTCAAAAACGTAGCTTCTTCTACAATCTTTGATGTTTTACACCAAAGCTAAAGTATACCTTCATTAAAAACTGCTCTGCTTGGCTTCAAGTTACCAACACAGACCTACAGTACATTTAGCTCCATACCTTCAGCACTCTGTATGTTAGGTTGTCACAGCCTGGTCACAAGCTAACGTAGTGTTCCTTACGCAAACTGAGGGAAAAATCTAAATGTTATTTTTTACCTGTTTAAACCATGTCATATTATCGTCAAATGTATTTGTGGGCAAAACCAACATTTAAATCAATTATATATCAGCTACTGTGTCCTTCCGCTCTGCTGCTCTTCTTCGCTGTAAGTACATTTAGTCTGCTGTGCTAGCTTATAGCAGGTCGAGGCAGCAGCCAATGCAGTCAGAGTTATATGGTGGTTTTACTTACCCCCGGCAAACATTTTACTATTTTGGACAAACAGACATCTGTGAGTCCACAAAAATAACTTTTCCTCCTAACGTTTGCGTAATGCTGTGTGACCAGATTACAGAGGAATGTGTGGATTGCTGAGGTCACAAAGGAGGCTAATCTCCATGTAGCGGACACTTCCTAACACAAAGGTGCAGATGAGTGATTGACTGTATAAAATTCAGAAATGTCTTCCCTCCTGCTGTCAATCAGCTCTTTGTCTGTATCTGTGATACACTGGCTAGCTATCCTCTGTTTGAGTATAAACCATAGACATTATATAAAGATGGACAGCACGTCTCCACTTCCTCCCACTGTACACAAATTAAGCCAAAATATCCCGGATACGGGAGCTGCCATCTTGTGCTGGTGACGTCATTTGGAGCCAGAGTCTGCACAGTAGTGATCCGCGGTATTGAGTTCCCACCCATACACCCGCCTGAACCAATCATGAGCACACCGCAATGAAATCACGGTTGTCAATCATGACGTCACACCCCCTTTTTATAGCATCAAATAACTAATTAAAACCAAACATATCAGTAAAATGAACACTTGAACAAACATCAGTGTGATAAGAACTAACTAAAATGCTTTGGGAACATTAGACATATACTTCAGCCAGCCACCAGGGGGCGATAGAGATATTTTGGCTTCACTTTTGGGGAGCTGTCATGTCGTCCATCTTTATATACAGTCTGTGGTATAAACTAGTGAGTTGATCATTTTGCCTACTATATTAGGAAACTAGCATATACTTATACACATAATATACTTTATATATTTATATATTTGCCCAGGTTTGAGATATCTGCCACTGAGATTTCTGCCTCCACCCCAGTACAATGGAGGTGAATGGAATTTCATTTGTGGTGCTGTTTTCTACATAAGAAATAGTCTGTATGAAAACTGTTAACAGTGTGTTCTGTGGATTTTCCAGAGCAACCAGAACATTGTTTCTGGAAAGATATGTCGCTATTCATTTTTAAAAATTTTTATATTTCAATACAGTGAGCACCACAAATGAAGTTCCATTCACGTAGGAAGGAGGCAGAAATCTCGGAGGCAGATATCTCTAAACCTGGGGGGGGTTGTAAATAGGATTAAATTAAAATGTGATTTGTTTGTATTGATGTATTAATCAGTTTTCTGTTACACAAATTCTTACCTCAATGACAATGAGTGTCCTCGAAACACTGGCTAAAGCTCCGACTGGTTCAGCTGGGTACAATAACAACTCTCATAACGCTCATAAATAATTTTCATGCCCAGAAAATCCTTTCACTTATTCTTCTCTGAGTATGATGTGTGTTTGGTGTTGATTTGAACAGATATATGTTTTTCCTTTTTCATTTGCTGTACAATATGCAAACGCACATGACCTCTGTAGCCATGAAATGCCAAAGTGAGTGGGGTGAGGGGAGGTGGTGGTGGGGGCAGTCAGGTGTGTCAGGGTCTGATATGAGGGTCTGTGTGACGGGTGTTAGTGGTGGGAATTGGGTGATAAGACGCAGCGATACGCTCCCTGCGGTGCCAGGAAATAATGTTTTACAGCTTCCTCCCTGTCTATCTCTCGGTGGAGGAAACTGTAATGAACTGCAATGCTACGGTTAGAAATCTCACTCTGCCACATTACACCACAACCATGTTTTTTTCTGTATAACATATGGGAAGTCACCCCTCTGACTGTGCTGTCCTTCAAGCTTAGACTGGGGCTGATGTTGTATTTTTTTCTTTTAAATGATTTTGTGTATAAATGATCTTACAACACTGGCTGTCTATCAGAAGTGCCAAACTTCCAATATACTAGATTTTTTGATTTTTTTTTTTTTAAGAGATGAAAATGGGAGAATTTAAAGATACTTGGCGTTGAAAGTTCACAATCACAACATTTAAGCAATCAGCAGCTTCCTTTTAAAAATATAATATTGGACGTCAAAAAAGTAGCTTCTAAGTCCTCATTCATTCGCTGACACAGAGATATTTGGGGGGGGGGGGGGGGTTAGATCAGGTGTCTCTGAATTGACGCCACAGTTGTATCACCTTATTTGCATATGAGAACTTCTATGCAAATATGTCCGGAAAAGGAGGGGAGACGGCAGGAACAGTCCCGGGGGGGACACAGGAGCTCCCATCTCTTCTAACACAAGTTCAGAAAATAATGGGCACAAAAGTTCAGGAAATACCTCCACCAACCCCTCCTCCTCCCCCATTTACCCTCTGAGCTGGAAAAAGAATATACAGGGGGGCAGCTTTAACTTAAAATAAGGAACAAATAAAGTTAAAATTAACTTAAAAATCGTGTGGAAAGGCAGAAAAAAATTTACAGTCCATCCTCAGACAGATTCTTAAAAGAGAGGGGTGGATCCACAGCAGGTACCGGCTCACCTTGACCTGCTGTGATTGGTCGGCATGTTGACTGCTCGCACCGTCTACTCACACAGACAACCTGATGACCGCCACAGTGTGTTGTCCATCACTGGCTGTGCGTGTACACAGACACATGCCTCAGTTTGTCAGTTTTCACTCACTGTCTCTTCCCTCTCAGCCTGTGTATTCAGGAGCAGAGTCCTCCGTCTTCTGATTCGTTCCACACAGACTGCCCGCTTGCATGTGACTGAAGTCAGACTCTGGCTCATCCTGGTCCTTGGGGGAGCTCTTGGAGTGGATCTTGCCAATCTCCTCGAGGGCGCTGGCTAGAGAGTCAAGGTCAGCAGTGTCCTGGTGGCGAGCCTCCCACAGGCTCAGTATGACCGCCGACGGACTCCGCTGCTTTGCAAAATAACCCAGATTTCTGTAGAGGAACACACGAAGATGGATTAATGAATGACACGGGGAAATGTTTAATGTAGGCTTTAGACATGGGCTGTATCCTTGCTGATTATGTATGCATTTATCTTGTAATAGACATGAGTCAAACTGAATCTGTAAATAATTAAAATGGTTTTCATTTCCTTTGAAAGAGTGTTGAGTCTGCCATTAACAGGCCACAAATTAAATTCCACAAATTAAGCCATTAAGTACGGAATGCACTGTATAGAGAACGGTTATCCACATGTCGCACAACAGTCCTAAATCAAAACTAATAAAACCCATACGGGTCCTCGGGTCCTCTTTGTTTGTCTATTAGAAAATCTACTTATCATATCTGTAACTGAAAATTACAACACAAAATGTCTTGGTACAGTAAACAAAACCATCTGGTTATACATGTAGGATGTAGCATGTAAAACAAGAACTCTGACATTTTAAGACTATTGAAAGCATCATCAAGAATAAATTACCATCACAAAAGATGAGTAATTACTGGCAAACACAGTTTGGATTTAATTCTCAGGTGCTGCCAAAATTAAAGAAAAGTCAGCTTGTTGCCATGCCAATACAATGGCTTCATATGTCATGTTGTGTTGTATCCAGTTGGGGGCAGTGTTTCACTGCCGCTCCTTGGTGCTTCTCAAGAGAAAAAACCTCAATCAACATAAAAGGCTGCAGCCATTGGTCACATCAGGCTCAGTTCAAAGCTGCCCAACTTGGAGAGGAAAGTTTATCTGGATAATTTGGAATCCCAAAGGAGCGTCTCATGAATCATGCACTTAACAGGAGATTATAGCTGCCACAAGCTAAGACCAAATATAGAAGCAAAGACAACTGGATTGAGTAAATATTAGCATAGTGTCTCATAAATAAAAAAGGTGAAAAACAAGTGATAAATAAGTAATCACGTATATGTTAGACTGACTGATCGACATTGACAGAAATGTTAGAGATGCATTTGATGTGACACTATTTTTGTTTTTATGGAAACCGTATAATAAGGCTGACACAACACCACAATGCACATCATAAGCCCCAGCATTCAACAGACAACACAATCACGTATGTGCTGTACAGTTAATAATGAGT
The DNA here is from genome assembly GCA_002120245.1 of Maccullochella peelii. Classification (NCBI taxonomy): domain Eukaryota; kingdom Metazoa; phylum Chordata; class Actinopteri; order Centrarchiformes; family Percichthyidae; genus Maccullochella; species Maccullochella peelii. The sequence goes on along the minus strand of LKNJ01002424.1, from coordinate 62,480 downwards.
CCTGTCTCCTGCAGCTGAGAGGGAACATGAAGAATAAAAGGTACTTTGCGACAAGCTGCATATAAAGCCACATTCATGAGGGTAACAACACTCACAGGATTGTTATAATTCTTGTCAGCGTGTGTTCACGGCGAAGGCCATAGCAGGGAGAAAGGTGCACATATCATGCAATCTCAGAGAGGATGCACATCATACGCTCACCGGTCTAAGTGGAGTTTCTGGGCTAAGAGTTGCCAGTCCTTGCCCTTGGCGTTGGCAGTGTCGAAGGTGGCACAGATCCTCTGGCGGATGGACAAGGGGATTTTGAAGGCCTTGGGCCCCGTCTGGGACGTGACGGTGCAGTCTGTCTGCATAAAAAATGGAACTGACTCCTTTTCAGTCTGGAGGAACAGAACAGAAGCAGACTATAGTCAGAATGGGGTCAGATAGGATTTGCAAATGTCACTCGGTGCTTCACCACCAACCTGGAGAGCCAGACGGACGAGGTTTACTGGGTCAGGACAATTCAGACAGGTCTGGTTAACATTTTAAAACATCAAAACATAGTCTGTAAACAAATAGGACAAAGGTGGAGACATCTGGTAGCCTCTCGCCATGCGGTTAGTGCTCGCATTTCTCAAAATTAAAGCAATACTCCACCCAAAACCTTTTGATTATTAAACACTCAACCCTGTGTTTGCTCTATTTGGGTGTTTAGGTGAATTCAGATCAGTTACAATGGATTCCAACAATGACGGTTGGTTTGCATACATTTAGAACGCCTGCCTCCTTCTCTTCCATTGGTCAGACACGGTGACACATCCTTTGCTCTACTTCCACAAAGGAGCACACTACCGGCTTTAAAACCACCTTACATGCTAACACGTGATGTGTGTTTGGTGCTCAGGATTGTGTTACTTTAAGACCACATTTCCCATAAATCATGTTGCTTCATATCTTTATGCTGGCAGTAACTTTTCCATCTGGCCTTTCAGCATTCCATCATCTGCCACTTTGACTCTGACTGAAGAAATGTCCAACCAAACCCTAAAAGGTATGGTCACATTACACTTCTGTCCTGCAACAATTTTCTCCATCTCCCATTCACTTCAATTGAAGCCCATGCAAGTGACAATTTCAAGCATGCGTTTCCTGGTTCATTTCAATGTCCAGCTGGCTCTGGTGGACTCGCAGTTCACTTTTGTTCAACTGTGACCGAGCGAATGTGCACGGACGGCGGATAGAAACACTGACGAACTATGTTTGGAAATACAGTTCTACTGTCATTATTCTACTGTGTGTTATCAGGAAGAGTTTAGATGCATTCAACCTTTTTTGTCCCTTTCTTCCATCATGGGTCGTCATCATGCCATGGGACAGTTATCATCTCATTGGTTGCATTTATTGAAAGGTCGAGGCCCGAGTTGAAGTTGACTAAACTTCCAAATTCAAGCTACCATTCAGAACGTTGGAAAAATGTTAATGTTTAAACGGTAATCATTTATTCAACTTCAAAGTTCTCAGTGTATAAGTGCAACAGGATGTACCTTGTACTCCAGGGTGCATGTTCCTAAAGGTGCTGTCAGTAAGCTACACTATTATTAGCCTAGCGAATTATTTACTTAGCTTAGTGCAAGCCATGATAAATTATTTATCTCGATGTGCTCAACTCCTAATTCACATAACAGTAATGTATGAAAACCCAGATTCATTTGCATTTTCTTTTGCCAGTTTTTCTGAAAATATAGTTTTCTGAAAATAAAGTTTGGGCTAAATTTGGATGAAAACGTAGCTAAGGTGTCGACGTAAAGCAGCTCTAAAACGGCTGTGTTGGTGCTATGTATGCACAGTCGATGGTATTGATCCAACCTGGTGACCCACAATGTAAATGCAGTGTAGAGTCTCCTTCTCAAAATGGTCACGTCTGTTTACTGTATGTGCCAAAATGAACGTGGCGATGATTGAACTGAGCCCACAGCTCCTATAAATGCTTTGATTTCTTCTTTCTATCTCACAAACCCTAACTAATCATGACGGTAGGATTAAAACAAACCATGAAAAGTAAGCAATAAATACTATATTCACCTGTGTCTGACTGTAATTCCACCAGTTTAAATAGTGTTGGCGGCCTTGAGGTAGGACAAGCACGTTTGCGACTGGTTGTGAAAAAGCAGTTGGGTAAAATCAATGAGTAACACTCTCTTCTGCCTTAACAACTACTGTCAAGGTGCTCTTGAGTGAGGATTTCTAACTCCTAGCTGCGCCAGTGGAGCTGCTCAGCGGCTGACAGAGGACTGTTGTTACACCGGGCAGCTCCCAGGTGTTAGTGCATGTGAACGCGATGCAGGATATTTGCTGGAACACATGTCTCCCTGGACAAATAAAGGTTAAAAAGATGTACAGTAAGTGTGGTGAACAGCTGGATCTCTGATGTCTGTGTTTAGCATAAATCTGTGAAGAAAGAAAGAAAGTGTCCTCCTCCCTCTATTAATACACAATGCAAGCTCAGGAGAGCTGGCCCTGCTGTCAGTGGAGACACTCCAGGAAGGTCACATAAAGGTTGAGTGCGAAAGTGAAAGCTGCAGCTGCAGAGCCTCACCTCGGCCACAGCTGTGTAGACCTGCAGAATCTGCTCGTGGCCTTTGACCTGCCGCACGCTGATTTTGCAGGAGAGCTGGGCGGTGGCAGGGCTGTATCTCTCCAGAGAGAAGGCACAGTGCAGGGGCTGCTGGTTGCTGCACCACACTTGGGGGAAGGAGAACTCCTGGGGAGGCAGAAGGGGGACATCAGAAACACAACATAGCACAAAGCAAAGTTAACATATGCTCTAAATTAGATGATTCAGCTCGCCGTTCTACACATGGCCACACTGTCACATGCAAGGCCACTTGCACACAGCAAGATAAAAGGCTTTGAAGTCTCAGTGGCTTGATATATTTATGCATGGAAATAACTATTGTTGAGGAGAGAAGGATGAAATCCTGATATCATTTGCAAATATAGCCTGATTCCCTCGTACAGTAACTCTGGTGGCAGAAGCTGCTTGCGGGCTACGTACTGTAAGCAATAGGAATATGAGGAACAGGGAAAAGATTGCCTTTGATGTATAATTAATTTCCAGAGAAGGGGCACATCTGTGGGGAAATGTCCTTGACCTCTGCTTGACTCCGTCTCTGCCATATCTGCATATTAAATGTGACCTGTAAACGATTCTTAGTGAAGGCCGCGGCATTAAAAGCGACGGCTGGTGTGCCTACTGATGGCTTAACCCTCATGGCTTTGATCTGGGCTGCCCGTTGCAGCTCACAGCAGCAGATAATGGAGTCTGGAAGTGGTGGCCGAGGAGGAAGGGGAGGGGGGACGGACGTGGAAAGCTCGGATGCTCTTTAGCACTAAAAGCTGACTTGATGTATGGCACGACGCTCGACTATTATTCTACACCTGCTCCACCAAAGCAGGTTCACGGTGCCTGCCTGTCGTCCAGAGGCCCTCATAAATAAGGATATGGAGTGGGTGGGTGTCTTTGAGACACAGAGCTTTCACCCTGCATTCAGATCTGTAAGCAACAGTGTACAGCGGGGACACAGCTCAGCTGCTCTGCAAATGGCAACAACAGGTACAAAACAGCATTCACTGCCTGCTGCAGTGCGTTTCATCTAATACTGTTTGCATCTCAATGCTCCTGCAAGCAAAACAAACACAAAGCTATTAATCTCCAGTCACGTCCATCTGTATGATCCTCAAGAGGGAAATGTGGGTGACAGCAGGATTCACGCTAAAAGAACGACTCAACGCACAAAATGGTGCAGACAAACGCAAATATGAAGTGAGCCAAAACCAGAGGAAGGTTATGAGCCGAAGAGATATTATTTTCATCAAGCCAGATTTGACTTGACTTGTCTTCTTTGTAGGAGCATATGTGACAACAATGGCTACCAAACATCGCTGCCTAACACTCTGTGAAGCTTGTTTTCTAAACCCAAAGGGGCTGTTGCTGTGCCATTTAGCATCTGACTAGCTTAGCGGCCGTTTAGAGCTAAGAGGGTTTCACACGCGGCCGCATGCTGAGCTGGACCCGACTGCTGTGTTGAAACGAGCACAGGTTCAGCTCAGTTCAGTTATTATTCTTTGTAATTAGGAACATTTGAGCTTTCAGATTTTCCACTTTAGCTGACCATATCACTGACGCCTGAGGAAGGAATTTACATCACTGCTGAAACACGATACACAGTATGAGTCTCATCATTTATAGTCTAGTTGCATTTTGATGATCACAAAAATACATTTTCATCAGTTTAGTACTCTTCATGGTTCCCCTCCCCCTCCCCCCCATAGCACTGGGACATTTAACTCACAACACCCCGATGTCAGAGACTGTTCAAAGAGATCACTGTAATATAATTATAGCACATGGAAGCTACCAAACTCACACAGGAAGACCTTTGCTTTGCCCACAGACAGAACAACAACTAATTTGATTTTGGCTTTAATTAGTGTTTGACTCTCACAAACACACTCAATAAAATCTATTCTAAGGCTAATTATATCACTGGTACAGGCGATATAATGCAAAAACTATTCCCCAGTCTAAAATATGTTATTTTATTTAAATATGTTATTTTATTTTTTCTCCACAACCATCTTGCGACCCCCGGAAATCATTTCGGTCACGACCCATAGGTTGAGAACCACTGCCATAGAACATTTGGCCCTACAATAATAACTCTGTCTCCTAACAATCTGCTGCAGTATCAGTTATTATATTTGTAAAATATATTACTTACATCAATATTGAAGTGGGAATCAGTCTAAGATCTATGATTTTCTTCGTAGGAAAAAGACCGTACCAATGATTTAATAACATTTATAAATGCAGACTTGATAGTTTATTGGAACGTTTATTATTTAAATATTAAATTAAATATGATTATTTCACTGAAATGTATGTTTTTATAATTTATCAAACAAAAAATGGTCTATTTGTGCTCAAATAAGAGCTGGTATACTGCCTCTTCATACTGAAAAGGGTCTTTGGAGGAAAAAAGTAGAATTTGTCCAGTGTGTGATCTGAGGGGAAATTGAACATGAGGATCATTTAGTTTTTTGTAGTGGACATTTCCTGACCTTTTCTTCAGTGACACAAAGAATACAGGTGAGGTGGTGGATACGAATGACTCGCAGCAATGACTATTTGAAAATAAGGCCTTCTAATTGCCAAAGTTATTCAGTAAATGCACAACTGTATCAGTAATGTGTGGATAATCATGATTATTGCTGGTATTTATGATCATTATGGTTTATTGTTTTTGCATGGCCACTTGGGCTGAAGCAGAAGTCTTAAATGAAATTAATTAAATGTAATTCATATGAACCATTAGTGACAGTAAACACATCCCATAATACACAAAATTAATATGGCAAACTGGAGAATCTCTAGCTAACAAGCACAAATACATCCCAGCACGCCACACAGTGTTTGATAAGTGAACCCTGGGAGGAGCGGTGCAGAAACGCTGCAGCAATTAGCTCTTAGCAGCAAAAAAAAACAGGATCTTGCAAATTAGCACTTCAGTGTCCGACCTCCGCTTTCATTTGATATCTTGTCAGTTACTGCCATGGTTACCTGACATGTGGTAAAGGGCTTGATGCTCCACAGGAACTGGGGAACGTCCTGGATGGACACCTGGAGGCTGAAGGTGTTCGCTCGGAAAGGCAACATCTTTGGCTCCTCAAGGAGCTGACCCCCTCTGGTCTTCTCTGCAGCCACCACTCCCTGGAGCGGGAAGGAAAGGGAAGGCAGAGAATGAAAGGAAAGGAAAAAAGGGGATAAGAGAGAAAGATCATATATAAGAAAACAAAAAACTAGAGGGGGCAAAAAGAGAAATGAAATGAATGTGAGAGAAAACTAAGAACACATGAATCCTTTGCTTTCCTTTGAAGGTACACTACCTTTGCATATCAGCACGAACACCTGTTGCTAATCCTCTCCTCTGTCACATCCACTGATTGACTCATCACAAATATTAACAGGCCGCCAAGAAGTGACATCAAGTCTCCGCTGAACAAACCCTACAACTTGTGCTCACATTAGCAGCCACAACATGACAGATTGAAGCTTGAATTTAATGCCGGGGGAAGCGCGTGCTTCGGGGGGCAAACGTCCATCTCCCAAATTGAATTTGTGATGATGAAAGAGCACTTTGATTGTCGCTTGCAGGTATTCATCTGTCATCATTGTTCAGTGTCCCGGTGGGATGGTTATGTGTCTGGCCTGTCTGTCCTTAGCCATCTGAATCACAAAGGGAAAAGACTGGGAACAGAGCTGTGACTAATGCCAAGCCACGCTGATTGATTCTGACTAAGTGTCCATCCGTGCAAGAGCTTGGTTATGCATGTGTGTGTGCATGGTTGAGTGCGTGTATGCAATTTTACGCACGTGTTTGCAGAAAAGCGTGCCCGGAGCATATTGCATATTGTCATTTCTGTAGGTGTGAAAACAATCAACTATTGGCAAAATGCAGATGAAAGATGTTCATAGGAAAAACAAATGTGACAGCAGGGAACCTGAAATATGGCATTCAAAACTGTTGACACCATGACTGAAGTTTTGCGTAGACTTTGTTGTACAGCTTTTTTTTTTTTTACAGCTAAGGGAGTACTGCAATGTCAACCAAGACTGAGAAATCTAGACAGAGGAATTGCAAAGTTAGTGGAGTCCAGGGCTCCAAAAGTAAAAGTTCTCTGCACAGACTGTATATAAAGATGGACGACATGACAGCTCCCCAAAAGTGAAGCCAAAACATCTGGATCACCCCCTGGTGGCTGGCTGCACTATAGGTCATAAACCCCGCCCCCTCCACGTTAGCGGTTAGCCAAACTGAAAAATCAAATGGGAAATAAAATTTCCCAAAGATGGTGTCTGTCATTTTAGGTAGTTCTTATCACGCTGATGTTTGTTCAAATGACGTCACCAGCGCAAGATGGCAGAGCCCGTATCCAGGATATTTTGGCTTCATTTTTGTACAGTGGGGGGAAGTGGAGACACGTTGTCCATCTTTATATACAAAAATTAAGTGAATGGAGCCGAGACTTGTGAATTTTGCCTTGCATGTTTTTTCAAAAGTTGAAGTTCATGATTGGAGTAGCTGATTACAGCAAAACCCAGTAAATGGCGCTTTAGGAATTAGCAGGTGAAAAGGCATCTAGCTGTCTATGTTTTGTTGAAAACATTCAGTTTTTTAGATAACTGCCTTCATTTTAATGGCCTTTTGATGACTACATTACAGGTTGTTCAGGATCACCTGGACACATTTCGCTTCTAAAAAAAAAATCCCTTAAGAAATAACTGACATATACTACAGTGTTAATGGGCGATGCCACTGCAGTAATACAAGTTTATTTACTTCTTCCTACAACCTAGTTTAGTCTGTACATTTCACTGTTTACCAGCAATGACTGTGCTGAGCCAAGAGAGTATCATAGTATTCAGAGCCATCCGTCATGCCAAACTGAAAAAACACAAATTATGTTTCATGGCCAAAACATACATGTGAACCTACAGTATTATCCAGGAGATTCCAGTGTTTCTATGTTGATGAAAATTGACAATATCATTAAAAGAAAACTTTGAAATGGGAAGTTACAGTAGGGAAAATGCTTCAGAAATGAGCTCTTATCACGTTACAACTCTCTAGTTGCATCCTGTGAAGAGTATTTGCTAGTAGCATTTAGCTAGCTTTTAAAACTCTTAGCTGGTAAACCACCAGACAAAGGTGGATTTCCTAGGTTTCCCCGTATAGTCTAGCATGTAGCTAACTTGGATATGTGTTGACACGTTTTGACTCCTCTGTAGCTGTCATGATGCCATTTTTGAAGTTTTCTGTAGACTATGGATGTTTCCTGATCTGCTGTTTGACACATGGCACATGATGTTTTACAGCTAAGTACAATGTCAACCCACAGTAAAATAGTGGAATCACAGATTGAGTATTGAAAGATGAAAACCATTGTGTTCATCATTTTAAAAAGCAGATTTTTCTTGTTGATGATATTAGAATTCAGGACATTGTAGAAACTATCCTTCACCAAGGCTAAAGGCTAAAGGTTGAGGTGAACAGTATTTTCTGGTAGCATTTACACTGGAAGGTAAGGTCTGCCAGCAGAATACTAATATGGGTGGTATTTTCAGGTAGGAAACTTGTATCCATTGTCTCTCCAGTGCCTTCTGAATGCTGTGACCTTGGAAATGGTGGGGCCCCTTCAAGACTCTTTGTTGTTACAACTGACACAAAAACAGTCACCATATTTGGTGACTTTACGATCATTACATGAAGTGAATATTTATCTGTGAGATATAAAGGGAGTGGAATGAGTCTTTAAAAAGTGCATCAGATTGGATATTAATATTCAGAAAATGTGACTTGTTGGAGAGCTTCTCCTTTAAAAGAGACAGCAGCATTGTGCAAAATCACAGACAATATCAGAAAACTGCCAATCATAATCCTTCCTTGGTCTTAGCTGAAGAAAATGTCTCCCTCATACAGTGTTTGTGTTGCATCAGGCTTCCTGTTGATCCAGAATCCAGTCTGTGATTGTACCGGAACTTGGAAAACACACAGCAGAGATGTGGTGCTAACAGACAGGGGCCCAAGGGACGCGCAAAAGTCTGGCATCTGCTCGGCAGGCTGGAAATTCATAAACCAAATCCAGAATGCATTTTAAAGCCAGCTGCCGCTGACGGCTGCGACATGACAGAAAGGCGGTCGGGAGGCAGAGTCAGTCACGAGGCTCACGGTGCTCTGTTCAGCTCGGCTCAGCTCTTCTGTTAGTCTAGTCTCTCTGGGGAGGACAGGAAGCTTGATTTCCCTGATGTTCACTGATGAGATCTCAATGCTTAAAAACCCTATAGGTCGCTGAAGGATAATCAAATCAAACAAGATAAAAAAAATGATTGGTTAACATTTGAATGGCAGTGATTACAGTATGGCAGCCTTTGTCTCAGACTATTAAAACCTCTGGAAGAGAATCTGTCAGGCTGTTACAGAGTCCCCACTATCAGCTGTGCAGTATTGTTTCACAGGGGTAATGAATCTGCAATCACTCACACGGTTTAACTGGTAGACAGCACATGCTGAGGTCCCTGCTGCCTCAGACAGGCCAGGCAAAACCACATACACACAAGATGTTCAGTTTGAATCTAGGCCATGACCTACAATATGTACTTCCTAATAGAGTAGAAATTGCTAAAGTAAGAATGTGCATCCTCAAATTTCTGTGAAAGAGGTCAGAGAGCCAACATTGTGATGCACAGTTGCAGGAAGATTGCTGAAGATTGCACAAACCTCATTGTTTTGAGTTTATTCAAGACTATTTCTTAGTCCCCATGAAAAGTTCGGACAGTGGATTATCCAGAGTAACGAGGACACAGAGCAACATTAGAATTCATTTGTTTCTGGCAACTTGACTAGTGTCAGTCTCCTTTTAGGTTTTGTTTTCATCCTCCACCAGCTCCTGAGGGAAATATCTGGTTCTGTAGCTGCCAAATGCTCCACTATGTTCACCAGCTAGTCGCTAACTTTGTCTGTCTGCTGTTTGGCGCTGGGCATTTAGTGTACAGTGTATTTATCAGAGCTTTTTTTGCTGAAAACAGCTGTCTGCAACTGGAAACAAGGCTGATGAGAACCATGAGAATGAACCAGAACAGTAAAATTGCGGGCCACAAAACCAAAACAATGAGCTGAAAGACGCTAAGGGCATTTTCACACCAATAGTTGGTTTGCTCTGGTCCGAATCAGTTGATGAGTTTGTAAACTTGGAGTGTTTTAACCAAAAGCACACCTGGCTACAGGAGCCATTTAGCTCAAACTTTTTCTTCAGGAAAATGGGTAATACAAAATTTGAAACATGACGCTAATGTCATTGTCAATGTCATGCAAGCTGAAGAAGCGACTACCATGAAAAAGTCGTTTCTAGGGTAAACAAATTAGCTCAAGCATTGGCAAAAGGAGTAAATAGTATAACTCTTCTTGCATTCTTGACCACGTAAAGTAGAGAACTCTAATGAAGCATCAGGGAATGTAAGCACACGTTCCACATTTTTAAATACACCAGTCTAGCATTAAATTAGCTTTAGCCCTATGAATGATCAGTTTATAACCTCAGACACGACTCAAGGAAGCCAACGTTAAGCAATTGTTGCTGCCACATTCTCTTTATGAATAAATTAAGCTGTGGAGAATTGTGAAACACAGTGCTGCTGGAAATATCCATGACTCAACCTTTGTTGGACACACAAAACAGAAAAACAATGAGCCAAACCCCTAACAACCAGTGTCCCTCCCCCACCTGAAAGGCGTGTGGCGTATCGTCCACACAGTACACCCGCAGGCTGTAGCTCATGGAGCCGGCCTCCACGCTCCCAAACACAGCCAGTTTCAGCCTCTTGACGGCAGCCTGCGTCAGGGGCTCACCCACAAGGGCGTACGAGCCCGGCTGGTCCAGCAGCAGGTGGCAGCTTGTTGAGTCCATCAGGCAGTAACAGGAAGTGGACTCCTCCTCCACCGACATCACTTCCTGCAATAAAGAACAGAGGTGGGTCCCCATGAAGACACAGCAGAAGACACCATGACTCTCAGAACATATCATAATAAATATTCTGTTGTTTTTTTTTTCAAAGCATTTCTAATTATATATTCTGAATGGTTTTTCAGTTTAGTTTCAGGGAGATTATTTCAGCAGTTTTGAAAGGAGAAAATTGTTACTCTACTTCAAGATACTGGCTTCAATAATACAAAACAAAATATTGGTTGGCACTATCTTCAAATAGTTCCTTGTTATCACTCATCTAACTATTCCTATTCTGTTTACTTATGAGAATAAAATGGAGCACAAAAAATTGCTTTACAATATCAATTTCTTAGTATTCAAACACTCACTACGAAGTTCATTCTAGAAAGTCTTCATGCGTGTCATTGGCTGAGCTACAACACTCAAGCACTTTTATCAGTTTTATGTCATACAAATCTGTGGCCAAACTTATAAATATTTGCACAAAAATAACAGTATCAATCCAAAATTGAGTACATAATGATAGTCAGTACTATGAGCAAATGTCCAATGTACAGTATACAAGTACATGGTCTTCACACATCATCTCCACCACCACCATCACTGATTTCAGACAGGTTAGTTCTGTCAACATGTGTTAAGCACTTTAATGCACTTTGGTTCACCATGCTCACTACGCCGCCTCCTGTAGGCTACTCTGATTCAGTTCAGCAGAAAAGGTAGACTGATGAAGAGATAAGGGTTCAGCAACAGCCAAAAAGAGTCCAAACCAGTTCTGGTTTTGGGTTAAAGGGATCATATATTATATCATATTTTAACTTCTTAGAGGGAAATTAGTACAATCCACTGATTAAAACTCACATCGTATGTCAATAGGTCAACCTGGGAACAACCTCCAATAATCACAAATAATCAGACTTTTGAGTTTGAGACTTCCCAGACCTGCAGAGAAACCCTTCAACGTGTTTTAGCGTCTGTGAAGTAGCACACAGAGTTTGTTGCCGAAGCCTATTTCAGAACTAAATATTCATGCCCAGAGCTACACAGATATCATGTGTGCAAATGAACAACTGTATACAGTAGAATGCATTATGGAGTGAGTACTGGTACGTTGCTTTTGAATAATGGTGTAGGTAACATAACACAGGTTTAAATCACCAAGCAAAAACCCACACAGTCTCCTGAGAATGTGAAAAACCATTTCCTACATGAGTGATGGTGTTAGTACATAGCAGAACACAAAATAGTCATTATGAACAATATAGTGTTTTATTTATGAGATGACAACAGCAGCTGGGAAGCACTTAATTATTTCCAACTGGAATGAAGGAATCTTTTATGTCCTGTCTTTCATTTTTTCCTCTTCTTTCCTTCCCTTTCAGTCATCAGAAATTGAACAGAAGACTTTATAACAAACCTAGCAGGAAGTGTGTTATTATACCAATGGGAGATAATGCCAAGTCAAAGGAAATATCTAAAAGTGCTAACTAAAATCTGTGTTTTTGCAACAAACGAGTGAGCTCATTTGAACTGTTCTTGGCTGAGCTCAATGTTGTGATGGAAATCAGAAATGATGTGTCACCAATGCCAGTGAAAACTCCAAACTTCACTTCAAGGGAAATATACTTGAGCGGAAACCTCAAATGATATAAAATATATGGTTAGTAAAGATTTGTTTTAACCTACTTGGGAGCCAAAAGTCAAGGGTTTCCTGCATTGGGATAATACAGAGTGAGGAAGGCAAACTGCACCAAATTCACCTTAAAATAGCTTCCCGTTATTATCCAAAGCATCTCACAATATTGTCACACAGTATGTTGCAACCCCCCATCCTAGCAAGCAGATAGAATCCATGAAATACGTGTGATTATACAATTTAATGAGAAGCTGTGGGACCAAACAGCGTGATAAAACACGGCCTGGGGAGCAGTATTTATACCCTCACAAATAATCACAAGTTAACTGGCAGTACGGCAATCCAAAGTCAGTTTTCCAGCCATCACGTCCTGTGGACGATGATTCAGGATACCCAGTATTAGGTGGTAAAGATTTGCTTGTAAATGTACATGTCGAAAAGTATTGAGAGACAGAACACATTGTTGATTTTGGTCTTTTTGTGGGATTTGTTGCCAATGAGAGAAATATAGAACACCGCCAACCTTATCCTTTGACATGCTACCATGCTTGTAGGATGTAACACTACAACGTAAGTGCACTTAGAGCAATGTTCCAGCTCAGTGAATAATGAATTATCTTGGCCAGCTTGGCATCTGACCAGAATTGTATCACAACTCATCAGGATAAAAAAAAAACGTACTAGAAAGAAAGTATGAAGCCAAAATGCACACAATACACGGACCCAATTCATTTTCTGTTGGCAAATACAGTTTATCAGCTCATTCATTATAATCAGGCACTGTGTCGCTTAATGAGATGCAACATAAAGTGAGAAATGTTACCACTCTGTTTAGCCACATTCATGTCAGGTGTTGGATTTCTTTCTGTGAATACTTAATGTTTATGCATTTTGTACTTATGCCTTTTGCATCCTCATAAGCACGGCTTAACACACTGCAATATGGTACTGAATAATATTATACTGTGGCTGGGAGTGCTGAGGAGTCTTCTATGGTGTTTAAATGACAGCTGAAATAAGGGTATTTTAATGGCACTGTGCATTTGTAGGTATTATGCATCGTCAAAACCCTCCTCTTTCTCTCTTTAGACAAGACCTCAATGGTAAGTCATTATTTCTAACCAAGAAGCTGTGAGGATCTCTGCACCCTTTAATATTAGAGTAAAATCTCAAACAGACATGAATCCCCCCCCCCATCCCCCAACCGCAACACTTTCACATCTTGAGAAATTGCCCTCTTACACTGAAAAGAAATCACACAATAGTAAACCTAGAATGCTTAGAAAAAGCAGGGTTAGGTAAGCATGAGCCTGAACTCAAAGGATGAGGAAGAAGATATACAAACTGACATAAAGTGGTAACACCCCTGTAAGCAAACAAGATGTCGGCAGAAGAGCTCTTCAGGACGCCATTAATCTCTAGCTGAATGATCTGAAGAGAGTCGACATGGTTTCTAATTTGCAGAAGCATCCGGTGGCATCTCAAGAAAGATTGCAAAGATATGGAAAAAGATAGAACAAGCGAGGAAATAGAGGGTAACCTGCAACTTCTGTTTTCTGTATTTTGGCATCCACTTCCGTACCATGTAAGATATGGAAGAAGATTGATATCAATCGCATGTCTGTGTTATGTACGGAGAAGGGCCCTGTATTAGGCTGGGTTGGCCAGCTACAACTTTGGGCTTGACTTTGGGTATCTTGAAGCCAGCTCACTTTTAACCAATTGACATCACCATGGTACCCTATGCTGCATGGTTCGAATTATGGGGAAGATTGGGGGGTCTGACCCCCCCCCAAAAAGAGGTAAAAACAACAGGTCGGAGGGGTCAAAACATTTATATTTTCTTCTTACCTATAATTGTAAATATTACAGTGTCCCATATTCCCATATTCATGTCTGAAAGAATCTTGTAATATGGTTTCAGACACCCCTAAAGTGGACCATACCATTTCTTAACCTTGATGTTAGTTGAACGTCTTGTCTGCTTACCTCACTCCCATCATTGCAGGGGCTTGCGTTCTCATTAAAGTCTATGCTCGCGTGCGCCGCGCAAGCCAATGAAGAAGCTGTAGGTTAGCCTAATGTGTTTAGCTAGCTATCTAGCTAGTTTAATGCATTTACTTTCTTACCTTCAGAGTTTTAAGACCTTTTAGAGTTTTGAGAATTTTAAGCTGTTGTGTGGTACGTGCCCAATGAACTGGAGCAATGGATTTGATTTATCATCATCTACAGACTGCAGACATTATGTTAAACAGGCAAGATACTGTAAGGATTGTATGTTCACTGAAGCATGCGCCTGCGCTGAACTGGGTTCCTTTTACGCCCTGGAGGACAAATTGACCGTCCCGATAGTCACTGTATAATTCGCACTCTGCTATGCTGCACGGCCAAGCTTCTCTGTGGTGTCAAAATGTTTTAAAATGTTTTAAAATAAGCCCATATTGTGGTGTATGCAGATGATTCAACAGTACACACATCAGAACATACAATTCATGTATACAATCCTCATTTAAATGGGGAGTTGAATTCAGTGGTTGAGTGGGTAAGTTATAATAAATGAGTAGTTTTGGGTGTGTCTCAAAGAAAACGTGTTGTATTTGGAGCAAATGATTATTTGATGATGTGTTGGTCAGGTTAATAAAGCCAAGCTACTGGGAAGCAAGTGACATGTGAGTTAACCCTTGATTTTATCCAATCTTGATTCCTGTCCAGCAGTCTGGTCTAGTACCTCCGTGGGTGATTTATAGAAATTACAAGAACTAAACACAGCAGTTTACTGTTAATTACAATCAAATATCATTGCCATGCATGCTGTTTTGATGTATTCATTAACTGTTTATGTCAGAAATATTAGAATGACAAAGACCCCGTATATTTAGTAAGGCGGGGGGGTTGTTCTAGTTTGCCCCAAACTAGAACAAATTCAATCCAGCATACATATATGTGTCATATATCAAACAATGTCTGAAAGGAATTCGCTCAAAATAGTGTGTCTACTTGACACTAACACTAACAATTAGATGCACTAACAGCCTAATGAATGGCAATCATAGCTGGTTATTAATTGCCCTTTGGAAGTTTCTTCCATTTTCAACACAATTCCTGACAGAGGTGGATTCGGTGTAGAGAGATTTTACTCTCTTATTCCATCACTGTGGGTCAGAATAACACGACATTAGGTGTCTCACTTATTCATAATACTTTGTTCAAAAAAGCCCCCAAAACCAAGTTAACTGAGCCAGATCACCAGTGTTCAGAAAGAGAGAATGGATTCAGAAGCGTATGTGACGGTAGACTGATAAATGATACGTTTACTATCATGGGTGTAAGAGGGGTTTAGTGTTGCAGTATGTTTCAAAGCCAACAAACGGGCCAAGTGAAACTATGGCTACATGCTCTAAACATGGATTCCAACGCACCAAAAAACATCAAATAGCTGAGTATCTGCATTTCTTACTGGACGACTACTTATAAAAAAAAGATAAATGCAACCAGTATTAAAAGACTTTTAACTAGGGTTTGGATCTTTATGTACGTACAAGGGTACCAAACCAAACCTTTCTAAACACTCTCAGAAAGAAACGGTTCTTTAATTGAAGATGAAGCTCCATCATGGTGCATGCAGCGGCTGCTGCAGCTCTTGAATATTCTTTACAGCAGCAATCTACATCACATAGAAAAACAGTACTCAGGACAAAAGCAGACAATGTAGAAAGCAGTTAAATCCGGCTGGCTTTCCTCTAAATAACAAGCTCTTTTAAGCGCTGACAACCACCACAACAGCCAGGGGCAAACCTGTGGCATTCATTATTCTGACCCATGCTTGGCTTGCCAAAACTTTACGTCAGATTTACATTTGCATTACCGCCTGACTGAATATTCTCTTCATTACACCCCCCCCCCCCTTCTCTTGTCTTGTTATCATCTCGCTGGTTACTGCTCCAAAATACAAGCAAATAATGCAAAGTGACGACAGCGATTGGGCTTGTTATGCCTTTTGGTTTGGGATTAAGCTCTCGGGACTTCATCCAGACCAGTAAAAACAATCTTCTTCACTGGAGGGGAAAAACAACAAAAATACAAAGCTGACATTGTTGTCACATAAAGAGCTGGAAAAAATACAATGTGTCCTGTGTTCCAAAGCATCAGAGCGAAACTAACAAGAAACGCAAAATATCGGGTGACAGTTGCACCTCTTGGTTGTGTTAGGGGTGTGTGTGTGTGTGTGTGTGTGTGTGAATGGGGGGTGGGGGATGTTTGAGGAGGCCTTTGTCTCCATGACTCTCCTCCTGATTGCCTCACATCTAAATTCACCGTGCCATATCTTTCCTGATCCACTGATTGATACTTCCCTTGCCACCACCACCAACACTCCCCCCCACTGACTGACAGCAGCCATGCCTCTTCCTGGCCATTACACGCTGTAATTGTTTCTTTATTTTCCTCCTGCCGGACCAGCAGTGTTACCTTCATGTGGCCTTATGTCACCCTCTGGACCCACAGAGAGCATAAGGCCGGATCAATCAGCTCACCCACAAACAACAGTCCTTTATGGCTCACACATTATTCACCACTCACATGTGACTAACTGGATATTTTACCACATAAAACACATACAGAAAGGTCAGCTAACAGAGGGAGAAAACAGAGTCAACGACCCATGGCATCTTATGTCAAGGAAAAGTGACTTTAACATCCATTTACAAAACTCACTGTCCTACACTGAGTGACATCCACATACTGTATGGAATGGTAAAAAAAAAAACATGTGGGGAAACAGATCACCAGGGTGTAAACAACCAGGCAAATAACAGCCAATCTCCATGTTAACTGACAGTTGACATCATTGCCTCTAACAGCAAGAAAATGCTATAAGCTATGCTCTGTCCTGCATTCAGATGTATTAATACTGACTGCTTAGCTAGTTTCACATGAGATTATCCAGAGGTGAGGCGAATGGCAGAGTTGGGTGTTAATTCTCTCTGGTTATGTCATTATAAGTGACCCCTTTCACATTATACAGAGTAATTTCATCCATTGTTAATCTAAAAAATATTGAGAAGTGCAGAAGTTTTTTTTCCCGGCAAACTAAGCTCACAGCCGGTAGAGATATTTGCCGTAGCTGTATCAGCTAATCAAGAAACAGATGGGTCTCATGTGGGATGAACCTGAACTCAAGGGAAAGCATGCAGGTATCATTGTGATGTGTGGACACATCAGCTGTGGTTTCTTTATTTTGTTACCTCAGCATTGTCGCATTTTCACCACATCTCTAGATCTAGATGTTGCAGCTGAAGTTGCATGGAAAAACATGCTATTTTTAGGCATGTAAACAACTGGTCAGTTGGGGGGTAAAGTAAAAACAATGAATTAGCCACTCTTATTAACGGACCCTGTGCATTGATTCCAGCCTTCAATATGATGACTCTAGATGGTGACATCACAGTAGGACCTGAATGGTACTTACAGTTATTTATTTTTATGCTGTGACTGGTCTTTTCTGGTGTTTACTTTGTCTACAAAATCAATGCATCTGCACTTCAATATCATTTATAGTCTAGTCTCGAGGTGTAGCAGCCTTTGCACTGCAAACATAAAGAGTGGAAACACTGGAGTTTGGTGGGGTTGCCCTGCCTTCATTCCTGTTGACATTTAGCTACAAAAAAAGAATAGAGCCATTGAGGAAAAAGACAACCGAGGAGAGCCTGATGCCGTGTCCGGGCTGAGCTAAGATCTTGATGGGCTGTACTGTACTTGACAGGTGTGGGCCTGCAGCTCTCACCTCCCATTTGCTGTCCTGGGTTTTCCTCTTGAGCTGGATGTTCCAGTTCTCGGCGTCCACCTCGGCGCAGTGAGCGATGGTCATGGCCACTGGGCAGAAGAGGTCCAGGCCTGGAGGACCGTACGTCACCTCTGGGCCCAGGAGGATTTCACAGCCTTCCAGTGTTTGGACACTGAACACGCCGTGACACACACACACACAGGCACCCACAGAGAGAAAGACACACATTGTAAAAGATACGTAAAATGAAGTTGTGGTCCTGCAGAGAAAAGACACAACCTGTGTTGACATGTGGTGAAGCGTCAGCAGAATGACTCTGTTAGACCATCCTGTGATTGTGCCTTTTGATGGTTACTTCTATTTAAAGTGCTTTCCAGCATCATACATGCATTTTTTGAAGGTATATTAGAAATTGCAGGGCATTGAGTTTGCTGCACAACGTACTCTTACTTTAAGCATGCGTGCAATAAATTAGTATACTGCAGGACTGAAAAACACTTGTATGAAACCTGCACTTTTTTTAGTTTTCTGAATCTCACTAACACGATCCATAATCTGGAAAAATTAAACCTCTCATGCAACAAAACAGATCAGCCACATTATGTCTGGTGCTGTACATGGCAGCGTTGTTAAGACACTGGGATCTTCACATGACTTTCCATATTTAACAGTTTCGCTTCATTATCTCAGAGCCATTATATTGTGTGTGCTTAATATCTCTCCTTGAGCTGCTGCTGCTGCTGCAATAAGAAAAAAACCCCTCAAGTTCAGGCTGCGGGAATTTGTTCCAGCGCAGGTGAAAAAGTCACTGCGATTTGCCGGCGAGTTGGAGTGTGCTCATTAAAAGCGGCTTACAACAAACAGGTCTTGCCAGTGGATGGTGGCAGCAGCAGCGGTGGCGGTTGGTTTTCAGAGAAAAGGGCAGGCGGGATCATGACAGAGGAGATCAACACCTCAACAAAGCTTTCTAAGCTTATTCATCGCAGATCAGAGATCAGAGAGTGTTGATTTGTTAAGATTTCCTCCTTTGAATGAGAAGTGATTTATAGTCATCATGTGAGCAGCCACTTGTACATGTACAGCACGCCACACTTCAAACTAACAGGCTGGGAATGAAGAGGAATGCCTGATGGTGTAGTAGCTGTTAAAGTGAGCCTGAATATAAAAGCATGATTCTCTTATTATTTCTATTTCTATTATTATTTTATTAGTTTAGCATGATCATCTAAACCACTTTAAGGCTGTGTCCAGAAAGACAGTAGCACTGTGTGAAAAACATAGGCCTCTCATTCATTTCAGTGAGACCACTGAGTTGGTTTAAGGAGGTCTGGATGCAGAGGGCTTCTGAAGAAGATTTAAAGATGATTTTTTGGGCCTTTTTGCCTTTAGATATGACAGAGCAGAGATACAGAAATATATAGGAGTATGACATGCAACACAGGTCCTTGGCTGGAATTGAACCTTGGATGTTGTGGTTATGCACCTTAACCATTAGGCTACCAGGACACCCCATCTAGCAAACAAGTTTAACTTGGCTCGTCTTTTGCCACAATGCAAAGCAGCTTCATCCGGCAAAGCACTGCAATGGCCAGTCAGAACACAGTTTAATTGCCTTAGTTTTATTTATATCTATCTCTATTTTAATTATTACATTTAATTGATCAAGAAAGGTGCTTTATAAATAAATTGTTAAGTCAAACAGGCCTTCTTAGAGTGTATTTCATGGGCTCACTGGTACCTCAAGTCCCCCCCCCTTGTGTTTTTGAGTTGAGCTAACAGCATGGCTCTGGGAGATGGTGATGTCAGTCCATCATTTGGGCCAGACTGAAATTTCTCAACAACAATTGGATAGATTTCCATGAAATTTTGTACATTCATGGTCCCCAGAGGATGAACTCCAATGACTTTGATGATATCCTGATTTTGCCTCTAGTGCCACCAGCAGGTGAAATGTTTTACTTTTCCAGTGAA
This sequence comes from Maccullochella peelii, assembly GCA_002120245.1. NCBI lineage: Eukaryota > Metazoa > Chordata > Actinopteri > Centrarchiformes > Percichthyidae > Maccullochella > Maccullochella peelii. Next base: position 42,546 of record LKNJ01002424.1, on the reverse strand, counting down.
ATATTTATATATCTACTTGATGGATTGTCATAAAATGTTGGTACAGTTATCCATGGTCCCCAGAGGATGAACCACAATGACTCTGGTGACCCCTAAACTTTTCCTCTACTCCCATTATCAGGTCACCATTTTCATTTCTTCTTTCTTTTTATGACCAAATACCTGCAAAACTAAAGACATTCCTATATGACATAGCTATACTTTGTGTTTAGTGCTAATTAGGAAATGTTAGCATACAAACATTGCTGTTGCTAAGTACAGCCTCACAGGGTAGCTAACGTGGCTAACCCTTAACCTTGTTTAACAATGTGTGGTTCTTGGTCTGAAAGAAAAGCATGCACACACAACTACAGCAAGTACGGTAAGTCAAGGTTGAACCAGGAAGTGGGTCTCTAAACTGTGATGGACCCTTAGAACAGACAGTGTGGATACGAATTTTACCTTTGTTTTCTCTTCCAGTGAGTTTAGTTAACTTTGGAGGTTGGTTTATAACATCTCTGAATGTCTAACTGCTCATCTTTCTTGGGCTGCTGGATGTCTATTTAGGGATGTCGCCACATTCCCAGATCTCAGTAATTAATAAAAATATATCACTATTAATTATTGGAAATAATAGCCATAACTACAAAAATAATACACAAGTTGTAATAACCCAGGATTAACCTTCAATGTACAGGACATTTCATATTGCATGAATACTACTGTCCACATTCTCAATGGCTAATAAACTCTCACACCATGTATTTCCACATCTACTACATTCTCTTTCTCATTCTCTGGAGTTCAGAGATTGCTCATTATTTTCCTGTAAAAAAAGAAATAGTTGACTCATGTCGCTGTGTAGCTCGCCACATACAGCATGGCACCAACACCATAGCAGTTAGGGTTTGTTTCCCATTAAGAACAGCCATGTTACAAATGTATGCTCTCACTGTGCTGCTTACAGCAGATGATGTGCAGATATTACAGTAGCTTATCTGAATTAACAGCTACTTTATGGCAAATGCTCTTTCTGGCTGCTGACATCCACTCCAGACTTCCCAATTACTGCCTCAACATGCAGGTACCAGCTCATTGCACAACCACCTCACCCTCTTCCCTATGTCTCTTAGCTCACAGTCAGTTTTTCTGTTATGTCAACAGCAGCCCTGCTCTTGACTGGTCCGGAGAGAGCTCTCGATCCCTCAGCCAACAGCGCTGAGCCTGATCATGCATTTAATGTAAAGTGTAGGCAAGGAGCAGATTACCGGCTCCTTAAGTAGCCTGCAACTCGGGCCCGAAAGTCCGGCGGCAACCTCAAAGAAGCGCCCGAGGCTAGCAGGCTCTTCTCAGTTCCACTTGTCATCACGATGAAGGGCTCTATACGGCAGCTTCTTGAGCCCCTAGATGAGGTGCATTATTTAAAGTGAGCGATGACTCACTCCTCCGGGACCTGGGGAGCTGTGCAAAGTGGCAGATTGGGCCGGGAGAGGAGATGGCAGGCTTAATAAATGCACACATTAGCACGCTCCATTAGCTTCACCCTTATTTGCTTGTAGTCTCCCACCTGTTTGTCCCACTGTGCTTTTGCCCATTTTCATGTTGATACAGACACCTTATGTGTTGCATGGATACATTAATCAAATGGGTATCTAGAGGTGAAGATTTGCTGCAATATCCAGCAAAAACATGCAGCTTAAGTTCTCCTGCTTTGATCATTCATAACGTCTAACTGCAAAGTCTTAACTGCAAAGCATTCATTAAAACAACTTCAGTAATCAAGGCTTGACAAAGTTACTTTATTAAAATAACTACTCCGTAAAACATGTAACAATAAGTTAAACTAATCACCAACCTGGTATAACCAGGCACTGTGCCTTGATTTACAATACCATCATAATGACTATTCAACTAACTTTGATACCACTTCATCTCTAGTCCCTGACCTTGTCGTACTGCACTTGACTAGAAAAATTAGTAAGCAACAAGGCTAATCACTTGAAACAACTCGCCATGCTATTTGGTCACTTATCAGTGAGAGTGCTACTCAGATCACCAAAAATAACGTCTGAAATCACTGAACAAGGTGAATAAATGCTTGAAGCACTTGTACAATTGGCATACAAAAAGTGGCATGTTTTGCCAAGTTGAGGTATTATTGTGTATTTTTCTTGCTTTTGTAAAACAGGGATTCTTGAATATATCCAGAACTGTTAGGACCAACTTCTGGCTGACGTTGAACAACCAGATGAGTGATTACATATTTCTTACTACTACCACTATTAATGTTGACCATAATAATATGTGATATTTGCCATGGACAGTATGGCTTGTGGTTTAACTGCTGTTTCAGAGGCTTTTCCACCCCGACTAGAATAGAATTCTCAATGTATACATATTACATATATACTATATGCTCAGCTCGTCATTGCAACATATCAGGCATCAAAGGAACCTGGATGCCTGCCAGTTATTTGCTCACTCTCTCTTCTTGTTTTGATAAAGCCCATGTTAGCTGAGTCATGGGTCTATTTCAACAGAAAATGAAAAAGATGATGACCACACTGAAAATCAATGTCCATTTTGGTCCCCATGAAAAATGGAAAAAATAGAGTCCGCACACAAGATAATGCTCCCGTGAACATTTATTGGTATACAGTACCAATATTTTTTATTATTATTATTGGTTTTTTTCTTTAAATGTTGAAAGTTTGCATAGGTGATATTGCTCTCAAAATAAAGGAATAACCTTTAAACATGTCATTAATACAGGTTTTATTTTGAAGGGGCCTTAGGGATTGCAATGTCAATCGATGTTGGGCAGTCAGCCCATCTGTTTACACTTTACACTTTTTTATTCACTTTATTTTATTCACTTAACTTTAATTTAATTTAATAAGCACATTCCTTCTTATTGGAGGATGAGTGTTTTCAATTCCGGATGCTCTGTGAGGGGTTCTTTAGCATCACCATCAGTCCAAAATGAAACCTTTGGCTTTACAAATCAAAAGCTAATGTTTGAATTTCCATGATGTGATTATTTCTACTAGTACAGGGAAATATCGAAATCTAATTAGCCATGAGAAACATCTTGTGATGTGTGTTTTCTGTTTCTTCTGTGGACGGGTCAGAGATATATTTTTTGTGGTTCACAGTGTAAGGACATTTAACATATTCTACATCCTCTGTTGTCTATATAAAACATGTTGTGTGTTGACTGTATCTATAGAAACATGTATAATTATTTTTTTGAATTTTGAGTTTGCATGAATTGCAAACAGCATCAACAGTAAAATAAGTGGGAGCAGAGCAGTAAACAGGGAAATGTGTTACTTAAATATAATAATATATATATATTAGAAACAGGGGGAATTAGAAATAAAGGCATGTTTCTAATAGAAGCCTGTTTGAAATAAAGAGTTCTTTGGGCAGTATAATAATGGGCAGAGTAATAATGGCCGTGGCCACTGTGTCAGAACAGCAAGTGTACATTTTTGAGTTTTCAGTTCTCCTTCACAGTGTTTTTGAGTAACTCAATAATGAAAGTGTGTGAGCAGTAAATACAAATCTACAGTTACCACAGTAAAATTATTAACGTGATGCTACTGAGCAAGTTTGACTAAAGCCCTATTCGTGCAGGACTAGTATTACCAGGGGACCTCATGTGATTTAGAAAATATCAGTTTGAAGTTTGACAGCTCTTATTTTTAAAATGTAATGTCACCTTGGTGGGGGGGGGACATTACAGGGACATGGAGCTGTGCGATCTGGACTGAAACCTCTAGGGATGTGTCCATCCAGAGATCTGTGCTGTGAGCTCTATGGACCATGAGAGCTGCAGGCTTAAAGCAGGAGCTGCCACCTCCAGAAAAACAGATCAGCTGGGTCAGCCACCGTGGGCCTGGGCTCTGACTAGAGGGCCGGGCATCCAAGCAGGAAGCCATGTCACACCTCCGCACTGCTGCACTTCTACTGACAACCATGTATATTAGATTATCATGTTGGCCCTCAAACTCTACAAAACTGATTCTGCAATGCACTTTGTGAGTTCTGAGAGTTTTCTCCCTCTGATTTATAAAATAAAACTTAACCGGAGGCGTCTAGACAACAATAAATAACCTACAGTACTATGTCCCAAATGTTCAACTGGGCCTCTTTCATAAAGCACACATATAGAAACTAGTTTCATCATTAAAAGCTCTTTTCCTACCAGGACAAAGCTGTTTCTGCCTCAATAGGTTGAGGGATTTATCTTACAATACAGAGCGCTCATAAAACCTCGGAGGCAAAGGGAATATGTCTGACCTAAGCAAAATCGCGCCTTCAAAAGATTTAGATGGGCCTTTCAAAAGCTCCAAGAACACATCTTTAAAAAAAAAAATGCTTTAATGGGACTCCATCAGGGTGTGGAGAAGTAGGTTGAACAGGGATTGGATCTGGACGCCGCAGCGCGGAAGAAAGGATGCAATTCTCTGCGTGTCCTCTGGCCTGCCAGGGTGTAGACAGTGATTGACAGCTGGCGAGATGACAAGCACAACGGACCACAGGGAGAAGGATATGGGCGTCTACAGTAAACATCTCTTCGCACGCACAGTGCGACGGTAAAAACAAACACTTGAAAAGCACCTCTGTGGTAAAAACCAAAAGCTGTCAGGTATTTTGAAGTGTTTCAAAGGTGGAGAAACCAGTGGGAGAAACCAGATGCTTTATGCTGGCAGCTAAGAAACAGGAGATGAAAGAAGCTATAGACCTTCTTGTAAAGATTTATAAAGGCATCATGGATTACACATGCACTATACATTCCAACACTGCCCAAAGACGAAAAGCAAAAGCTAGTGATTCATGGCTTTCTATGTGCTGTATAGCCTATTGTAACCCTGTTGAGAGCTGCTCTGCATGTTTTGAGGTCAGTGCAATGCAAATCATATCATAATTCCTCAAAAGGGAAAATTGACTGACTGCTTTCAAAATTGACCTCAAATACAAAAACTCTCTGTCATGACAGGCATAACTTGCTCCTTATGGTGCTGTTTGCATCTTTTCATTTCAGTGCCCTGTCAAGGCAATCCACAACCCTGTCATCTTCACCGCTAATGTGTGCATTTTGTGGGGTCTCTTTTCTTTTGCGACTTTGTTCAAGCGGAGCGGTGTGAATAAACGGCGACACTTCAGAGGAAAACTGCAAACCCTTGTGGCTCTCCGCGGGGAAGAGCGTGCAAAACCCCCCGGAGAGAAGCTCGGTCCATCCAAGGGTCATTACCTAGCTGTGAGCAGAATGCATAATGCTCCTACTGCCAAGATGAAAGGCCTCGGGAGACGTCTGTGCCTTCTATTCCACCGTGCATGTCCATCAGTGCACCACGCTCCATTCATCACAGCATTCATCATGGTTTAAACAAGCTTCCCGGGTCGTGACTCTCTCCCAGAGTGCCCCATTGTTGACACCGAGTGGAGTAGATAACTACATATAGACTCTCAGCAGAGTGGCGGGGACGAAGAAGAGATTGGAGGATTGGAGGTTTGACTTTGCTTCCTACGAGTCCGTTGGCTAAATGAAAGACTCTATTGCAGAGACCCCGGGGGTCGCGCAGCGTGAACCTGGGTTTCTCCACAGCAGCTGGGACATCAAAGCCCAGACTACCACCTGTGAGGGGCTTCTGGAAATTAACACGCATATCGTGACATCTAGAGGACTCCTATAGGGAGAGGGAGATAGGCTGCGGTGCTCGCTGGGCCCCATCTGTCACACAGCCTGCCAGTAAACACACAGAGACGTGGGGATGGCCATGGGGAGGGTCACACATCTACCCTCTGTATGCACTATGGCCCACAAAAACATTTATTATTTATGTATTTATTTTATAATATGATACTGATGTCTGCATTGAAACGTCCCTTCTTTACCAATATTTTATTGCTACCACTACTACTACTACTACAAATAATAACAATATTGTAGGCAACAATCAAAATTATTTAAAGCAATTTTTTTCTAAGAGAACTTTAGTGGGCAACTAAAAACTACTGCATTATCAATTGATCTTTTCATTGATGAATGTAACGTAATAGTAATAGTTTAACAATTTAGGTTGGAAATATTCTTTATTTTTATTATTGTCAACAAATCCAATGAAAAGACCGAAACCAACATTGTATTGATCCTACTAAGAAGTACTATGTGTGTATATCACAGCCTGATATACCTTCCTCCTCTGTGCCACAGAGCTCCATTGTTGTCCAGAAACTATTAAAAACACATCAATGAGCCACACTGTTGCTCTGGCTGACATGTTCCTTCATTACCATGAACACACACACTGTAGTTTATTTTGACTTAATCCCACACACACCGTCCTGCTGCCAGAAATACTTAGTATAGCACCATAGCAAGTGTGTATTAATCTGTAGCTGAAAATAGTCCCCAATAAATACACTATTTCCTCCTCTTTGAGTAACATTTGCTAAAAACTACAGTGCCCAGCAGTTTTAGGAAATTACTCAGCCTTTCATAAAAATGAAAGTTTATATTTGTTAGCTGTTAGTAAAGATTTACATCTTATATCTTTACATCTAGGAACCAATGAAACTGGAGCTGAGAGCCACAGGCAGAGTAGGGAATTCAGTAGGTATTGAGAGACAGACTGACACATTGTTGGTTTGGTCTTTTCATGGGATTTGTTTGATGATTAGAAGAATATAGTATAACACCAGCCTTATCCTTTAATAGTTTATAAAAACTAATAATTACAAATGCCCATTACAAGTTACCAGATTCCAAAGTGATGTCTTCAAATGTCTTACTTTATCTGATAAAGATATTCTTTAATAATTGAATGACAGAGCACAACTATGGGGTAGCAGTCACATGTAACATATTTGAGAGCAAACCTTTGGCACTACAATTTTAAAAAAATCAGAAACAGTTTTGAGATCAAATAGTAATTCACAAGAGCAAAACTTTATTTCCTGAAAGTAAAACTTTCTTTTGATTGCCGCTTACCCAGTTTTGGTTATGTTCTCTCAAGCCAGCTCTTTTTCTTTTGCAAGTGACAGCTGCAAACATTTGCAAATTTAAATTTTTGGGTTGAATGTGACATACACATGGATGGGCGAGATATGGCATAGATCAGGCATGTCTATTGGCTAGTCTACATTGGAGTGACAGTGTGACAAGCTAATGACAGTTATATTAACAGTGCATGAGGCAGATGTAGATCCCTCAGCATATTTTCTACATAAGAATGCATGTAATTTTTTTTTAAAGTTAATTGAGGTATCTGTTGTGTTTACTTAACAGTCATTCAGAAGTTGTCCAGCTTAGTCCAAACACGAGATATTTTTAGTAAATGAATAATCTGTTGTAAAAATGTACATTGATACATTAAAAATAAATAGATTTTTTAATTCACTAATTAATTAACTAATTGAATCAGCACTAAAGCACTGTACTGAATGGTTTGAAAGGAAATCCACGAGCAACAGTAATATATATGCTATACCAGCATGTTCAAATTGGCCTGCCATCCTCTTACAGTTTTTAAAGACAGTGACAATAAATCCTCAAACTTATCTTTAAAGCTCAAAAATCTTTTCATTTCATAGAGAGAACGAGTGTTGTAGGCATGATAAGAAACAACACAGGCTCGTTAGGCAGAACTCAGCGCAGACAATAAACAGTGAGAAAACATCTTTCTTTTTTTTGTCATCGGAGTGCTTGAATCTAATTCTGCTCTAATTAAGCCACCAATGATAGAACGCATTAATCTTGTAACTTTATAATCTGCTTCAGTGAGACAACTAAGTGTTGAGAAGTGAAGGTCCTCTTGACTAAACACCACAGCTGTAATTGAAGACAGAGGCAGGTTAAATAATTAGAGAGGAACAGGACAGGGAGGACAGAGGATGGAGAGTCAGGGGAGATGGATGATAAGATAGAAGGAGACTGACAGACAGATAGATGCTTGAAATGATATTTGGGTAAACTCTGGCCTCACCTTGCCTCTCCCTGATTGATCACCATGTACATCTCCCAGGACATATTTTCAGCCACGGCTCCATGAGGCACCAGCAGGCTGACCCCTGGAAAACACACACAAATGTGTCAACAGCAGCAACTCCAACAGCCTGACAGTGGAGGGGAAAACAAGGGCTTACAGCATGTCGTACATGCAGGGCTTATGGCAATATTTATTAGAGCTTCATTTTACTTTAACGGACATATGAAAGAATAAAGTGAACCAAATGTAGGTGTTCAAATAAAAATACAAATAGAAACACAATGCATTTTACTAGAAATACAATAAAAATAATGTAACATTTTGGCACAACATGGCACACGCAAACGCAGATCATCTGGAATATAAAATAGTTGCACAAGATTGGGCGCACACATTAGCATCTATTGTATAGGCATCTGAATTTTGATTGGCTGTTAACAGCATTGTTTGTTTAGGTTCTGGTATGTCCATTGCTCTCAATGTCCTTCAAAATAAAAGATAAAAGACATAGTTTGTCATTTCCTTCCAAAACACGTTACCGTTACAAAAAAATTATTCATATGGCTATTTCTGACCTGCTACAGCTATGGTTTGGTAGGTTTAGGCTTTAGACTGTAAGATACAGACTATATAGACTATAGACTATAAAGATGGACGACGCGTCTCCACTTCCTCCCACTGTACAAAAATGAAGCCAAAATTCCCAGATACGGGCGCTGCATATCTTGAGCTGGTGAGGTCACTTGCAGCCAGAGTCTGCGCAGCAGTGGCGTAGGTAGAAATTGTATTTTGGGTGGGCCAATGCAAAAGTGTGTGGGCCATCTTTTCCCAGAGAACTGACTTATGAAAAGTTAGGAGAAGAAAAAAGAACAAACATAGACAAATTGAAAAACGAACAACCAGTTGACTTTGCAATGTTCTGCATCACAAAGGCAATAACAGCAAAACACTGCCTATCCAACGTGCTCACCCAACAGAGCAGTTTATACAGGCTGTACATAACAGTATAGACAAAAATAGTCTTTTATAGCCTATCCAGCCCAAAATACACATATATTTGCACCGGCAAGTCCGGCTGCGCATCGCCTGTACTGCACATGGCACTGTTACTATTTTATTGCACAAAGTGGTAACTAACATAAACCCAGACAGCAGAGAAAGTGTTAACTTTGACAGAAATCGCACATATAACATCCCTCATGTATTCATTATAGCCTATAGCCGTTGCTTCAGTACCGGTCAGCTCACGAAAAAACAAGTCTGCACATTTTACATAAAACTGCATCCTTACACTCTATTCCATCAAGTAAACTATCCATACCACTTTGATTTTCCATTGTTGACTGTGCAGGGAAATGGACACAGATTTGGCTGTGAATGTGGTTCATAAATGACACATAAAAGGGCCGCTGAACCCATAGCTGCGAGAACATGTTTGCAGTTGCTGGTGCGGGGGTGTGGACAATTAAACACCCCTGTTACGCACGAGGCACAGCTGCGTAACTTCATTGATTATTTTAATCTCCAGACAGGAGGACAGGATCGGTCAGGATCTAATGTTAATTAATGGTCTGGGCTCTTCTACACATCCAAAAGGTCACACACACACAGCCCAGGTTCATACAGTGAAATTGTTTGGAGTACAGCCGTCTTCCTGATAAATCCTGAGCTCCATCAGAGCTGTCTAAACAAATTATTTCAGAAGCTAAACGTTCAATTCTGTTTCCTCTGGAGAGTTTCCTCTGTCTTTTCAAGTTGATAACTACAGTTTTTAGTAGTCAGGCTGCCGGAGACAATTGTAACTGGCATGTGTCAACCGGGTCCGTGAGCCGCGAGTCTCATGCCCGGTTCTTTCCCCCACTCCACTATCTTTACACACAGGGTCTATTTTTGGCTCGCACACGACAGAAAAAAAATATTGTAACAACACAAATGGGCCTATATAGGCTGCAGCACCCCTATTTGTAGCGGGTACGGATGAATGCGCATAAAGCTGACCGGGAGAAAGCGCTATACCGCCAGGGAGCAAGCGGCTGGGCTGACCTCGTTGTGGACTCATATGAGTCTGGTGGACTCAGGCAGTGGCATGTCTTCACCTTTTTCCGAAATAACACATTAAAAAGTTTGTTTAGCCATTGTTGTAGCGTTAACCTTACATCGCCTGAAAAGCCAGAGAGGTGTCTGAAGGCAGCTCAGGAAGGACTTCCCACAACTTATTTCAACAGTTCTGTTTTAGTCAGAAGACAAATTCAACATACACATGTCAACAATAAATCAAGTTTATATTTATTTATTTCCGTATATATATTTTTTATATTACAAAAAGGGCCAGTGCCGCCCAGGCCCACTACTGGCTACGCGCCTGCTGTGATCCGCGGTTTCGAGGTCCTGCCCCTACACTCACCCAAACCAATCGAGAGCACACCACAATCAAATCACAGCTGTCAATCATGACGTGACACCCCCTTTTTATAGCATCAAAAAACTAATTAAAACCAAACTTCAGAAAAATTAACACTTGAACAAACATCAGCATGACAAGAACTACCTAAAATGACAGAACATTTTATTTGACGTGTACTTCAGTTTGGCCCATGTCCCATTTGCTAACATGGAGGGGGCGGGGTTTATGAACTATACTGCAGCCAGCCACCAGGGGGCGGTCAAGATGTTTTGGCTTCATATACAGTCTATGGTTTAGGCACAAAAACAGCTTGTTAGGAAACTTTCATTGTCTTGGGTAAAAGAAAACAACACTGACTGTCGGTAGAAAACTGTGAAAACTGTGAAAACTGTGAACAGCCTCTCATGTCAAAGTTACAAGCTTTGTTGACCTAAACATCCCCCGCGACCTCCTCCCTGTGCAGTTTTTGCTGTCGCACTACTCCCTTGTGTGTGACAGACAACAGTCATACTTGACTTCACTCGGTCACTATAGAGGGCTGTTGCTTAGCCATTAGCTTGGCTGCAGTTTGACGTTTAAGGTGAGTTGTCATGTGTGTTGTCTGGAACAAAACAAAGATTTCGGAGCCCAGTTGTCAAATATATATCTAAGTGATTTGTTTTCTAATTATGAAATGGTACTGGCACACACTGTAGGTACCAGGTTAAAAGAGTACTGGACACACACAAGCGAGTCTATGGTCTGCAGAACTTTGCTTGGCTCACTGCAGTGATGTTTTCTCACTGATCAGGCTGACGTCATAGATTTGGGTATGAGGCCGATTCATTCCCTCTTTAGTGATTTGTCTGCCGTTGCATCAGTATCAGACTTTGCACTCAGGAGTTAAGGAACATTTCATCAACTACGTCTAAAAACGGACCAGCCATAAGGACAACCAAAAAGGGAGCCTGGAAATGATGGTACAGAACATGGAGATGATGTGGATCAACAGTCTAGATGAACTTAAAAATATATATATTTTTTAGGAAACTGAAATAAAGAATATTGCTCTAAAACAAGAAGTTACTGGCTAAAATAATTAGAGAGGTTGTATTCCACCATTATCTGAGTAATTGCTACAACTTCTTTCACTGAAATGGTGGTACTTTTAGGACAGACAAGACAGAATCTGAAACAAACAAACAACTAGATCCATCCCAGTCAAGGTTCACCTGATCAGCTGAATAGGAATAAATGCATACAGAACATAGATGGATGAATCAATATTTGGTTTGAATTAAGTTAGTAAGTAAACACAGTTTGTCTGACACTGTCCAGAAGAATTAAAAGAATCTTTCTATTTATCTCCCAACCACCAACGCTCGCCACACTTTTTATTACGCAACATCTTTCAAGAAGCAAGTGGAGATTTCTGCAGAGCAACACCGCCCCGCCACTGTTGCCTGACATTATTCATTATTCATCTGCTGCTGTGTGAATGGAGAAGCATTCACATCGAAGAGAAGAGAGCATATAAAAGCCCTGCTTTACAAATAAAAGGTTGAGAGGAGCAGAGTGGGAGATAACAGATAAAGATGGTTTTTGGCTGCTCTATAGAAAGGTAATATTTTGTAATACCTCAGCCATCTCTGAAATGTGCATTTTAACTAGTTTGTTTTCATTAAATAAACACTCCATGTCACATGTTGGCGGAGGCCGCTCTGCGGTGATGGAAAAAAAAGTGACAGATGTGGAGATTCTCAGCCAGCAGTAAGTCAAATACAACTAGATTTATTGTGTAGTGTTAAAAGTCTTGCACTATTTGAAGGGTCAGTTCATCCCTTCCCCCCACCACCACCCCCAAAAAAAATCGCAAATCGCAAAGCACTGCAACACAAGTACGTGCAAATAAAAGAAAGAAAAAAAAACGAGCAAATGAAGAAACCATCTCCTCTCTGACAAACCATACACATTTAGAAAAATATACTGAAAAAGAAAAAGACCAAGAAATGTTTACATTCAGTGTTTCTCGCCAAAATGCACATTGTATGCTTGAGGCAACAATTACACTGCTGAATGCATTTCATTCAAACATTTGAAAGAAGCAAATATTTGAGTGTAAATCCCATATTGTTTACATCCCTGTCAACTAGCTGACAGTTCTCTCCTTCCCTGCCTTTACTGACCTATTGCTACGGATTGGTGAGTGTTTCTTGATTTCCTGTCGTGCTTTGTATGTGTTTTCCCAAAAGGCTCCTAGCCACTGCTGACCTAGGGTCTATTTCTTTGGTAGATAGTAGTTCCAATTGAAAATGTTCAAAATGTGGTCTGTGGGTTATTCAGAGTGATCTTGAAAGAGATTTTTCAATTCTGTGAACATCACTAATGATTCCAATCCCCACTCTATTGGGATGGAGGCAGAAATCTCAAAACTTGTGCTTTTAAAATATCTACATGGTTAGATACTACTAAAGGTGAGTGTGGAAATATGTTTTGTGGCTTGTGTGAATTCACTCAGTCGATTAAACTGTACAGATGCAAAGAATGTTCCTATTTTTGGTTCCATATCACTAAGGTGACGAGAAAGCTTCAGTAATCTGTAGTGAAGTACCGCGTATGGCCGGCTATTCAGTCTAATGAATAGTGGTCCCTGCATACAGGTTGTGTGAGTGCTGCACTTGACAGCAGTGACTCCTCCACTCAGACCCCTCAGCCTGAAAGACGACCGCAGGAGGCTGATTTAACTTCACCTCTCCACGCCAGTCGAGGGCCACCGCTACGCACACGAGGACCACAGAAGAGGGCTGTAAGTGCAGTGGTACGCACGGGCTGTTGACCTGGTGACAACTGTAACGGCCCTTGCAAACTCCCCCAATCGCTCCATTTGTGTTGGCGGGACATGATGATAGCGTGACCCTTGTTTGCCTGAGAGAGCCTGCGAGGATGTGGAGGAATACCAATCAGCTACCTGCCTTGGCAACGGCAATGATAGATCTTAGCAACAGCTTGCAAAAGATAGTGTCCAAGGAGTGTGTAGATGCACTTGTAGTTGTGATGTAGCAAGAACGCGACTTCTTAGTGAAGCACGAACGTTGACAAGCTGAGTTAAACTGTAACATGACTATTTTTTCTCACTTAAGACCACATTCAACTTTTTTCAGTTTTGTATTTAGTATCTCCCGAATTCCCCTGTGAGGCAGCTGAATTTGCAAGATCACGAGATCACGCGAGAATCCTTCTTGATAGGATTCAACTTATGCGCTTGTGGCCGAACCACAGTGGTTCAGACCAGTCAGCATCCTATGAGGAACTACTGGCACTTACAGGTGTGGTTTAGGTGTGACAACTGGGACTGTTCGTTCGAAAACAACAATGGCGGCTCCTAAAGAGGTTAACGTAGCTGCTATAGCATCAGTTCTATCAGAACTGGAGAGTATTAAAGAAGAGCAAAGAACGGCACTGAAGGCTTTCCTCCATGAAAAGATGATTTCACTCTTCTCCCCACTGGCTTTGGCTCTGCTACTACGTCATAGGGTAGGATAGAAACATGGGTCAACTAGGAATATCTAATTTTGTTTAGTGATTTTCTTCTGTAAATCAATTTATTTTTTGCTTTATATTTATTTTCATGTTTTGTATTTATATTTATTTCTTTACCCTTGGCATGTATTTATTGTATGTATATGTGTGTTGCATATACAGTACATGCATATGTGTGTGATTTATGTTCTTATTGGTTTGAGCAAATGATAAGATGTGGACACAATATGTATGGGGGAGCATACATCACTGATGGTTATGCATTATTGCAAAGCGAACAGAGTTATGCTGACCTGTGTTCTATTTTATCTTAAGGTACAAAGAATAAAACATGTATCACAAAAAAGACCACATTCATTTTCGGGGGGATTTTTGTGAGTGGAATGATTACAGATTTGCTCACTGTACATAGTAGAGGATGTGTTCTTTCTCTCCTTCTTCTATTCTCCTTGTAAACAAATGGATTTATGATTAAAGAGCAGGGTTTTTTGCTTGTGTAAGTATTCCTTCTACAGATGACACAGGCTTTTATAGAAAACCTACGCCTTCAGTGAAGCTGTAAGCTCTTCTGGCTCATTGCAAAAGTAGTGCTTTGGAGATTAATATGGGTAATGCTACAGAAATGATCATTTATACAGTACCAAGCAGGATTTCACCAGGGCTGTAGCTACCGCTGAGGACGCCAGTGTCATGTCCTCAGTATTGTGTCTATGAACTTCATGGTTTTATCAACCCAACCAAGAGGAGTTCCATTTTACTGACATATGGTGGATTTTGAAGGCTGATTCTGATATTTTTTTGGACCAAACATCTTTAAATTTGATTATTTTTAAACTACAAATTAAACACAACACGTTAATAAGGGGGTTTAGTATTTTTGGTAGCTAGTCAAAACTTTCCTCCGAATCTTTCTTCAGAATTAAGTCTTATCGTCACCACTAGGTTGCTAGTGATCTTTAGAGATTCTGGTAGGTGGATTTTGTTGCCTTTGAACAGAACCAGGCTAGTAGTTCCCCCCTGTTTCCAGTCTTCATGCTAAGCTAAGCTAACTGGCTGCTGGTGTAGCTTCATATTTAGCGTACAGACTTGAGAGTGGTATCAACCTCATCTAATTCTGTGCATAAGCGTATTTCCTGAAATATCTATTGCTGTAAAGTAATGTGACGTATGTAACCGTCTGTAAGCTATATATGGAATTTAAAAAATAAATAAATAAATCCCAAGGTGTACAGCAAATGTTACAAATGACACAACAGAAATGCTATATACTTGTTCAAGATATAGTGTATCTTAGTGCACAGTCAACAGTCCACAGCTGCTTGCTGCCTTTTATGCTACTACATGTAACTGGGTGGAAGACATTTTAATCTGTTTAGCTGCTGCTCGGAGCACGAGGTGGTTAGTTTAGTTTAGTATTTTCTTTTTTTTTTCATTTAAATGTTATCACAACATCAGTGCACGTAAAAGTATAGACTTAAAGATGCATTAAAATGAACAAAAACAAAAACTTCAGACACTCTTAACTTTCTACAAATGGGCAGCATGGTTGTTAATCTCCAATTATTTCTAAGAGCCTCTCAAGTTACGATGCTTTTGGAAAACACCTCTTAAAGTTAAGAGGTTCATACTAAGATCCTTTTGGGAAACAGAGCCACTTATTTTTTAAAAGTACTAACAATATTGAGTCAATCAACCTTGAAATTGTTCACAAAACTTGGATTGAGTGTCCACCTTACATGTTGGCCACTTGAACTACAGGCTCAGGAAGAGGCTTGCTAGAGTAGTTGGTATAGCCAGCCAAATAATTGGGAAACCCAAGACCAGGTTGAGTGACCGTCAGTAGAAGAAGCGATAAAGTCATAAGCCTCCTGACAGACAGTTCTCATCTTTTATTCCTCAGTCTGAGACCCTGAACTCTGGTACTGTACTACTACTATAGGCTGCTTTTGGCAGCCAAAAATACAGTATTTAATTCCGAGTGCAATCAGCTTTTTTCAACTAAAAATGTATAAAAAGCTGCAAAATCCTAGTATTTTATTTCAGGTTTTAATGGTGTATCCTTTGTTATAAGTATTTTTTTATGCAGGAAAATTGTGTGATTATGTCCTGTCAACATATTTCTTTTATATGTTATGTGTTTTTGTGCTGCTTTTATGTGCTGATGAGCCAAAAAAAGATTTCCACTTGTTGAAATACAACAATAAAGTTGTACTCTGTTCTATTCTATTCACACCCTTTCTGAGCAACTCTAATTTGGATCTGCTTTTCAGCGGTGTATCACCTTCTAGAGATGAGAAAAGTTCACTGCACCACTTTTGTGTGTGCCGGCACACAAAACACAACAAAAAAAGGACCATAGTTTCTTGACGCACACGCCGCAGAAAGTTTACACCGACAACAAGCAGCAGAAGTGGAGAAAAAATTGGTGGAAAATGTCAGATGTTTCTTGTGCTGCTAGACATTCTGGGGAGGCTGCACCTCATGCTCAACGGTGCTGGCTTATGTTGGCTACTATAATGAGAAGTTACTGCAGCCTCTCATTATGGAAGCCTAGTGAACAGAGTGTGAGCTGCTTTTCATTATCAACACAGCAAAAAAAAGATTGAGGCAGTGCTTTTTCTGCTAACAAACTCTGTGAAGCTCACCAGTGTTTGGTACCACCAGCCGTCCTCCGGGGTGGCCAAACATGCCGGTGGTCCTCAGCTGCTCCTTGCAGGCGCTGAAGGGCCCGTTAAGGGTGAGCAGGCCCTTCTTGCGTCCGTCCGCGGTGCTGCAGTAGTCCCGGCTCAGGTCCCGTGGGAAGGTCTCGGCCGGGGCTTTGGCGTGGAACTCCGCCCGCTCGGCCACACCTAGCGAAACCATGAAGGAGCTCTGAACCTTGACCTTGATGTCTGGCAGCGGGTCGAAGAGCTCTTTGTCTGTGCTGTCCTGGAAACACAGGGGAGTGCTGTACGTCCGTCCCACTGTTAAGTCAGGCTGCATCGAGGAGTTGAGAAGCAGCGGGTTGCCTGCAGAGACGGAGAGATAGCACAGCCACACAGTCACCTAAAAGCCCTGCTCGCATGGGACTCGCATTATGCAGGGAACTCGTTTAATTAATGGATCAAAGCCCAACCTCTGTGTTTCCTGAACAGCACTTGCATGGGATAATGAAATTCACTTGTATCCCAGATACAGCTAAATAAGGTCAAGATTGTACTATGTTTTTTTCCTCTTTCTTTTTTGTGTGTCATTTCTTGATTGAGCAAAACAAAAGCTGAAACTTTAAAAGGCAAAAAGCTGAAAAATGTGCAAAGAATTCCTTCATTTTTCATGAGAGGAGAAAGATAAAAGAAGGGTAATGCTTTATATTAAGGTCCTTGTAATAAGTGTTAGGTAATAGGTAATAAGGCCCTTATAAGCCCTTATAAGATGCTTATTAACATTATTATGTATTGATAAGACTATAAACAGGAAGTATAACACACTAAGCTTTTTAGTGCTCATTCCAGATGGGGGAGCTCCGAAAAGCATAGTTGTACTGTTAATATAACTGCTAATAAATGAATAATAAAGCAACAAAAAAAGCTTTGTAAAGGTTTAACAATGACAGAATAGGTAAGTTAGTAAGACTCAATACATGAGTTTGTAATGCGATTATAAACCATTATAAGAAACTCAAAAGGCTTTTATTAATGTTCTTAAGCGAAGTCTATAAATTGTTAACAAGTTTCTTATAAGTGCTTATAAATGTCTTATAATCTAACAATAAACATGTTTATGATGCTAGTATTAACACTTATACAGACTTATTAACACATAATATTAATAAGCGTCTTAAAAGGACTTATAAGGGCCTTATTACCTATTAACTACGCTTATTACAAGGACCTTAACATAAAGCGATACCAGGGTAAAGAACATGTGCCACTCAATATTTCAATTCAATATTCAATATTATTAGGGGATTTCTGTCTACAGCACAATACAGTGGACAGTAGATGACTCTACTGTATAACTGTACTAAAAGCAGACATAGCAGATTATAGAGATTAAAATGACCTTTGATCTCCAGAATTAATATAAATTCCTGGATTTCCTCAGGTAACATTAATTCTAGTTTAAGAGCCACATGTCTGGGCTCCTTCTCCTGAAGTGTCCTGCAGCTGACCAGTGAAGCTCCAGCACCAATTAAAACAACATGTCCGGGCAGGCGACCAGTGCATCAGAGGTAAGGGAGCACAACCTGGACAGAAGGTCCAGGGCTCGGAGCCACGGTCAGAGCGTTAGATTTAATTACCAAGCACACACGCAGCTTGATCTCCATAATCCATCTGCTGGAGTCAGCTCCTCTGGACGCCGACTCGTCCTCCTGAAGGACAGGAGAGAGGGCCAGGAGGGGTGTAGGTGACTGCTCTGTAAATGAGGGGAGTCCTTCAGCTCCCAGTGTGGACGCAACAGCCTGTGGAGGGGGGGGGGGGGGTCTTCATCTGTGGCCATTAGATGTGACGACGCTGCCAAACGGAGCGAGGAGTGCTCCGCATCGATCTGGCAGACTCAGACGTGCAGTGCCCCTGGACGAGCCGTGCCAAGATAACGGCGGAGTCACTGAGTCCTTGCTGCCCAGCTGTTGCCTGGCGAGGGGTGCAAGGCGGGAGGCTAATGTTGTTTTATTTTTAGGGAAATCGTTAATTACTGGGGGCATGATTTGTGATGAGCATTCTGGGGTGTGTTGGTTTTGACTTGCTCTTCAAAACTCAACTTTTTCTGTCCTTTTTGTCTTCCCAAACAAATTCTTTGCATATTAAAATATGGAACATGACCAGAGATGTATTCATATTATAGCAACTGTGGTGCCTCTCCTATTCAAAGTAAATTACAGTGATTAGAGCTGCAGTTAATCAATGTTTTCATTATTGATTCATCTGTTGGTTCTTTTTTTGACTAATCAGTTAATCATTATTAAGTCTATTACACTTTTCACTACACAGTGTCAATGTGCAAACATATTAAAGTGCCAAACTGACTTCGCAAACACAAAATGCTGTCCTTACATACAAAGTGCACTACACTAAATCATATATTCAGTCCTCAGAGTCCTTATATGAATACAATTTCAATGCTTATACTACAGTACATGTACAGATCACTGAATCCATGCAGCATGGTTTTTTTGTAAGCATTTCTCCTCATTTTACAGTAACATTACCCTGTCCCTGGTGAGCAGCACTGCAACAGGATTGCTTATTACTTCACTGCTACTGTGATACATTTCACATGTATGTCGGTAGTAGAGAGTCTAAAAAACAAAAAAGGAAAAACGAAATGCAATTCCTTTCCTTTTGATTACTGTCAAAATGTTGCGATGTCTGTTAGAATAGTGTTAAATGTGATTTAGTGGTTTATGCCTTCCAGCAATACTGCACTGTAAGTTATTGTAGTTTAGATGATTCAACTTAAAAGTGATTGAAATGTCTCATGTTTGATGTCTTGAATAGAAACAAACGTGCAAGGTTGATACAGACCACAGACAGTAAACAGGTGCAGTGGAGTTCAGTCAGAATCATCATTTTGTCTGTTTTATTTATTTATTTCGTTAATTATGTCAGATTCTAGACTTCATTATCTATATTTACAGTAGTACAGCATATTCAATAAATAAAATGAAAGTTTTCAAAAGTCTTACTTACTCTACATCATTTGAAACACTGACTTATACTTAATTTATGTGCATAAATTGCACATTTTCTGCTTGTTCATATTTGTATAATCTTGAGGAAATGACCACCGCGGACTCTGTTTTGATAAAAATTTGTTTCTACTTAACAGCAATATTTCATAATGACTATTTTGTTTCAAAATGATGCAATGATTTAAACTTAACTATGAACATATACAATGTTGATGCTTTGATAAACTCACTGATAGTTGGATGACTTCCCCAGAGGGCAAACTAGTTTGGTCGCCCATGCACAGCGACAAATAAACAGTATAAGACCTTCTGCCACAATAGTAACAGTAACACAAAAACTGACAGATATTCCAAAAAGACATTAGTGTAGCTCAGAAGCCCACCTAGCTACTAAATTTTAATAAATGATGCATGTATGAATTTTCATTTTTTGAGGCCAAAAGTATTAGTAAGAGTACAGCAGTTTGTGTTAGTTTTGCATATTGAAACTGATTGAAAATTGAGCCAAAGTGGTGAAAAATCCCAATCAGAGTTTCCCAGAGTTAAAGGATTCATCCTGAAATGCCTTGTAATGTCTGGTTAACAGTGCAAAACCCAAAGAGAAACAGAGCTGTCCTTTTTCCTTAACTAATGACTTAAATGATTATGATGATTGATAACCAATCGATCTACCAATCATTTCAGCCCTGACAGTGAATATGTAGGTTTCATTTCAGTTTACAGTATTGATATTGTTGCAGGGATTGAACCTGTGACATCTGTGTTATTGCTCATGCACTCCATCTACTAGGTCCCCATGCTCCATGATTGCACCTGCATTACAAACCATACAAAGCATGAGCAGATTTGATGCGGAGTAACATGTTCAGATAATTGCTACTAAGATCATGTTTCAACAAAAATGAAAAGATGCATTTTTCATCTCTAACAGTGACAGAGAACCTGGAGGCGACTCTGTGGATATTCCAGCTCTCGGTCAGAGCTGCAGCCCAGTGGACATTACCCTTCTGCAGCTGACATTCGATCACTGCTAAATTTTCTCCCCTCCGGTCGAGTGGAGAATGATCTGATTATCGCTTGAGTGCGCATCTTTAAGAATGGCGCAGCGAAAATGGAATGGCAGTGGCGAGATGAGAGAAGTTAATGAAATGTACCTCAGGTTGAATACCTTGAGGGATAGGTTTGGAATTGGGCCTCTGATTAAAAATCACTCAGAAGTTGAGGTAATGCGCAGAGACAGGGTCATGTCCGAAGACTCATTCAGCACATTGCCTTACTCCGGCTGTGGAGAGCCATCCGAAAGCATTTAAGTACTTCTTTAAGAATTTAAGTTTTTTTTCCTCTTGTGATTATTAGGCATGAAAAAGCTACTGATTTGCGATTAAACACACACTTTTAGAGGTGTTTCCCCCCGAGAGGAAGTGTTTGAGTTCCTGCTATGTTTATGAAATGGACGGTAAAATGTTAACAATGCAATCACGGCAGAAGTAGGCTAATCAAAAATGCCTCAACAACTTCCTCCAAAACAAACTGGGGCTGAGGAAGTGTTCTACATTTCACGGGGAGCCTTGGCCGGGCTGATAGAGAGGAAAATGGAAAGGAGCAATTGTGGCCGGTGGAGGGCACAGCAGGCAGGCTGCAGGGAAAGCTGGCCTATTTAAATAGGATTGATGACCTGCTGAGCGTAGACCCAGCTCATACCACCTTCCAGCCGTCCCCCCACCCCCCGACCTCCTGTTTTCATCACACCAATCCAATCGCGTGACAAGAGGTGGGGCTTGACCGACTCCCCAGGCCTTGGGGGAGCGGGAGGGCACAGCGTGGGCTCCGGCAGGGCTTCTTTGTCTTCTGTCACCGCAGTGGCGAGGATGGATCACCCCTCGCCACGATGGCTATCACTTGCGCTAACCCAGAAGTGTCAGTGACAGTAATATGAATGCCTGTAGCAAGGCTGGCCGGGACAGCCACAGTCACATAAGCAACAGAAGTTATTGCTGTGCACAACAAAAATGGGATTGATGTTCACTGTTCCATACCCCTCACATTTATCCATCAGTGGTTTAGGCCAGTGTAATCTGATGGAGGAGATTGGTTGCCTGACAGTCAAATGTGTGGTCCACGGGGAGGGGGTGATGCGGTGCTGGTCTCTATCAGAGATTGATTATCTCCTGCTTCACAATAACAGAGGAGCAGGTCTGTCAAAATAGAAGGACAGGTCCTTTCACTGATTATGGAGGTATAAATCCTAAGCAGATAGGGAGGCTGCACGCCATGCTGCTCGATGCAAACAAATGCCATCAATCACTGGGGTGGCCCTGTCACAGAGGTCTTTGATGACGCTGCCTCTTGGCCTTGTGGTTGTCGGCGCGTGTCAGCATGGAGTTGATGGCACTCTCTCTTACCTTGTCTGGTGGTCTTGAAGTTGAAAGACTGGAAACCCCCAGCAAGCGCAGAGGAGTCGATCACGTCCACGCCATACTCGCTGTGATTCTTCCTGTACAGCATGACGGCCACCACGAGGATTGCCACGGCGATGATACCGGCTCCCAGGCCCGAGTACAGCGCTACATCGTTGGAGCTGTCCATACCTGAAGCAAATGCGACACATGAAAAAGGAGAGCTACCGTATATTGTCATATAAAAGCCGGTATTCAAATAATGACAGCGTCTCCAATAATAGCCAGGGCGTGGCCAGCACGAACAAATAAAGGCCTGTCGCTAATAAAGAAAACATTGAAGGAGGTGGAATCACTCAATCGTGAGTCTGACAGTGTTATAGGAATGCTCTTTTAAGCTATCGTCATCAAAACTCAACACTTCCTGATGTTTTTTAACATTAAAAGCTTAACTATGGAAGGCTGCAAAACCTTTAATGTGAATATTCTGGGGGAAGTGTTGAGTTTCATTCATGGTAGCTTCATTTGGGGTAAAAACGCAATGTGGAGCGCCTGTCGGGACTCCTGCTGTTGGAATTAGTGCTGCATAAATGTACATTATACTGAATTTATCAAGGCAGCAGGTAGAAAGGAGGAAGTTTAGAGTTTGCATTAACTGGGGAGCAGGGGAAATTAGAAATAAAGGCCAGGTTCTCTCTGCCACAAAGGCCTGAAGTCACTATTTGAGAATCTACGTATTTACGTATTTAAATGTGTTCTTCTGAGATTTCTCCAGGAAACAGGGTCTATTTTTTACTGTGACAAAGGCAGCACAGCCAAGAAAGTGAAAAGGCTTGTTTTAAGTGTTGCACATAAAACAGCCTTGTCTCTGTTGTATTAATAAAGACCCAGAAACAGTGAGGAGGAGATGGAAGAAAAGCAGTGGACACAATACTGTTATTATGTAGACATTCAAGGTCAAACACAGGCAAGAGTTACAATGTGTTACAGTTGCTCCAGCATGGAAATGAAAGAAGAAGGATGGAAAGTGGTAAGATGCAGCAGACCATCTGTCTTATCTCTCTATGCTACATTATGCACCACAGATAGGAATAAATATGTCCATAAATGTCCAGCCGTTACTTTAAACTGTTAAATATCACACCCAAGCTGCTAACATGGAGGGTGATTAGCCTAACTGCCTTTAGACCCACCGGTCTATATCCAATAGCTATGATGGATATCTCACAGTGCAGGCAATCAGAGCCCATGCGGTGTAGCCGGTGGTCACCAGTTGTCGCGAGGACCAACCAGAGGAAAATTAATTTAGAGTATTCCTACCAGGGTGATCACTCGCCAGATACCAGCTCAATGCACTCCTTGTTCAATCATTCAAGCTTTCCTTAAAGCCTACGAAGAAGGCAGTAGGCACGACTTTTACACTAATGTGGCAGGCTAACGAAAGCACTCAAGCTAGCACGTGACAATCACTTAGCCGGGCAAACTCCGACAAGTGATTGAAAGCCACCATAGGAATGTGAGGACAGCGCCGTAAATTGGTCAAATTAGCTCGTTTGCAATGATTACAACCCATTAATCCTCCATAACATAGCACATGTTCACTTGTCACAACCAATATATCTCCTGGCTCAAAGTAGAAACACAGCTGTGATGTCACGGTTGTCATAAAAGTCGGGCACTGAATGATGACATGAATGCGTAACGAGCACTTGCTGGGTTAAAGCAGTAGTTGCTCAGATCAAAGTGAACTAAAGGGTGGTAATTCATGATGTATACTGAGAGAAGGCAAACAACTGTCACTACTTTATTTTGCAGCAGTGCACTTTAAACCTATATCATCTCTTGCCCCCAGAATTCAGGGCATTACATATTAGTGACAGGTGTGTGGGGGGGGTTGAAGATGAAAGAAATCCACAGAGGAAGACTCACTTTGAGGTTTAACGTCATGTAGCAGCTTTCGATCTGCAAAGACAGAGAGATAGAATGAGACAAAGAGGAGAGAAAGTGGTGATTAAAGTCCGA
The DNA here is from genome assembly GCA_002120245.1 of Maccullochella peelii. Classification (NCBI taxonomy): domain Eukaryota; kingdom Metazoa; phylum Chordata; class Actinopteri; order Centrarchiformes; family Percichthyidae; genus Maccullochella; species Maccullochella peelii. The sequence continues at coordinate 18,558 of LKNJ01002424.1, read as the reverse complement.
GTCTCTGAGAAGTGACTAACAAGTGTGGTCTCAGATCCAACATCCTGAGCTGGGAGAAGCTCTTCTGCTGACTGTGCTCATAGACGATATGCAGCATCTGATAATGGCCTGGTAGGGATCGTTACTGTCCTCATATCACCATAGATAAAGGTGATGAGGTGCAAACTGCTCAAAGGCTTGGAAATACCTCTGAGTGGGCTAATAATCTCCTAACACAAGTCCAAAAAACAAGTTTGATTTATTTAAGATGGATGAAGTCACACACCAGACTTTCTCCAAACGTATATTATGGAAACCAAAATTAACTTTATAATCAGAAGCACATTCTAGTATAGGGCTGAACAATTCAAGGAAAAAATTGTGATTTTCTTTCTCACCAGTACTGGGACTGTGATTTAAATTGTGATTTTTTTGTCTAGAAACTACATAGTAATAAACAACATACATACTGTATAATAAACAAATAATTCCAAAGTTCTGTATTTCAAACCAGTCAACTTGAGAAAATCAACAAGCTAACTTTGCACATTTTCTATCAAAAAGTGCAAAGTTAGCAATTTAGCTAACATGGCATTACTCAGTATGGAATTAGCGTTAATTAGCTCTGTATATTTGCTGGGATGGTTGCCCTAATTGGAGCAACCTTTACTGAACTTTACAGCTCGTTTTGACATTAATGTAAACTACAAATAAGATTGCACTCCTTCAAATCACAGTTTTGATATAAAAATGTATCGTTCAGCCCCATACTGTAGTCATAAGTCCTACTACTGCTCACAGTAGTGAGTAAAACATTCCATTTTTATAAGTCATTGCATGTGCATGGCCCAAACAGTGCAATGACATTTCATTCCAAACGTCAAGCATCATTCAAGAAAGAATGTCTGCACTTCTTACCCCGTAACAGATTCGGTATGACATACAATATGTCAAGTGAGCAGCACACAGGAGAAAGAGTGTTGACATTATCATGCACAGGGCATCTGTGTCAATACACAGTGTGATTTCTTTTCCAACACACACCTCCTGTTCAAACATGCTCGATGATGATTTGCCATGTTACCGTGAGTGTATATGATGATGATAATGATAGGGAAATAATGAGAATGATGATGATGATGCCCAGCAGGGAAAAAGGCCTTACTCTGGGTACACAATCCATCTGTGCAGTTCTCAGTGGCCTCGCTGTTCCCTTCGCACATCTTGCCTCGGTGTCTGGGTGCTGGGGAGCTGCATTCCCGACTCCGCTGCTTCTCGCACTGGCTGCTGCATACGGTCCATTGGCTCCACTCGTCCCAGCCTCCATCAACTGCAACATGAGGATATATACAAATGTGGACAAAGAGATTAATACATAGAATGGACGTGTCTGCACACATACCAAAAAGTCAAACAGAAAGAGAAGAAGAAATAAGACGATTCACGCAGGAGGCAGCTAAGTTAAAAGGCAAAGAAACACAAAATTACGTCACAGCTTGATTAACATTCATACTAGATATCTTAAGAAACTCAAATAAATAGTTCAACATTTTGATAACTTTGCTCTTAGCTCGCTTTTTTTCCAGTGAAAAGAATGATATCCACCTTGTCTGTGTGTTACAGAGCTGGACCTGATTAGCCTAGCTTAGCAGGCTAAGACAGGAGGCAGGGGGAAACAGCTAGCAGGCTAAATTCCCCATATTCTTATTTTTACATTACAACGAGAAATACAGTATTCATAAGTTAATTTTAGAGTTGTTGATAGCCACACTTTTTAACTTTGTTCAGACTAGCCAGGCAAGCTGTTTCCCCTGACAGTGTTTAAGCTAAACTAGTTTAAACACATTTAAACTATAGCTTTAACACATCCTGACTTCTGTTCTTACTCCGCATAGACTTCATCTTGACACATCTCACTTTTGAAAAGAAAGCATTTCCCAAAATGTCAAACTGTTCCTTAAAGATAAAGATATTTATGTCCAAATTTCAAAGAACAGGCAGTATTATCCTTTATGTAACTGCAGACACTGTCTCACTATCATTTTGGTGCTATATTTACACACATTAAACGCTTAAATGTTTTGTTAGTGGGCACGCACACACATATTCAGTATGACACACAGGGTGATGTGGTGGTACAGCTTGAGAAACATTTTCTCCCCATTAACCCCCGGGCCTGTTTATATAATGGGATTTGATGCAAGGCTATGAAACCAAGACAGCCTGGTGCATGCTAATAGCTGGGATTCCTCCGCTATGCTCTGTCATCTGATCAAGGAAGAGCTCATCATGCTTACAAATATTGGGAGACCATATGGTGCCTGAAGATTTCTGGCAGCAGTTGCCCATAATACACCCTTGTGGGCGGTGGAGAAGGTAATTTTCCTTTGTAATGTTCCATAGGCCCTACCTACACTCCGCATTTGTTTGTGGTTTCTTCTCAGCTACTTGAAATGCAAACGATGTGTTTGTACGTTGCAGAGAGAATGCTGAGTGCTTCTGAGTTTGACCGCAGTCGCTGGTGAGTGTATGCATATTGTTTCTCCTGACAGCTCCCCCATGACTTGTTGCTCTGAATGAGCTCATCTGCCTACTGGTAAACAATAGATACAACTGTAATGACTGCCAAACTCTGGATCACTTTTAACACCTTGTGGATACTTTACATAATCCAAGCTTAATTATTTTTTCTCAAATTGGCTAGTCACCAGATCCGAATCAACTTGTTTAGGTGACATTTTTTGCAGCTAAGCAGATACAACTTTATAATTTTGGGGCCCTTTTCTTTCTTGGTTCAGCCATTTTTTCTGGTTGAACCTAATTCCAAACCCACCGGAGTAATTTTGTTTCTACAAAACAACCTTCTGTGTTTAAAAAAAAGAAAAAGCAAGCGTTGAAGTTTTCATGAACTCGCTATAGGTTTATAATTTCTATAACGGTATGCAAAATTGCAAAAGAAAGATTGTTACTGTTGCTTTAAGATCTGATGATTGTACCTGTTAGTATCTCTTGGCTTCAAGCCTCTGCCGTGGCAGCCTGGTCTGACTCAGTCTCATCACAAGACAAGTCTGTCTGCAGTCTATGTGCAGAGCCCATTGAACACACTTCAGTGCTCTGTACATGGATTTACCCCTGTGAAACACTGTCACGAAGCCATAGGCAGAGCTGAAGATTATTGTCATGCAACACTACACTTGATAGTGCAACAGGGTGATGATTCATATGTTTCAGAAATCTCAATTTACTATTAAAAATATGGTATGGTAGAAGAGAAGAGTCAAAAAGTCAGCAGACTGACTCAGAGACACAGCAACACCTACTTAAAGTTTGCTAATATTAGCCACCATAAACTGCTGGTCATACCAGACCAAATAAGACTGTAGCAGCAAAACCCCTGAGTATATAATAATGAACAAGGGTGTATTTTATCATCCCATTTGACTGTTATCAGGCTATTGAATAGGCGTTATCATCACACATCTGTCCCAAATATATGGGCTAGTAGGGGCCTATTAAATCTACTAGTAGGTTCAGGAGGCTGTTATCACCCATTTATTTCAGTGAGCCAATGTAGTCCCGTGTGAAACCAAAAGTGAACGTTTACTTATTTAAGGTTTTAAGTTACATAATGTCACGTAACATACTTATTTTAACCCAAACCATGATCTTTTCCTAAACCTAACCTAGTATTTGTGTTGCCTAAACCTAAGTGTGTCTGTATGAGAGGCCTAGGGGCGCGACATGAGTGATCAACCATGTGAATAGAAGCTAGTAGGTGTAGCAGGCCCCTTCTGACCCATATCTATGAGGCTGATAACGCCCATTCAATCGAGTGATAACATTTGAAACAGGTGATTTTATTGCTTATAACTTTACCTTTTCATTTGTAAGATGAACAATGTGATATTTCTTCTTTCATTTGTCATTACATGGTTTTACTTCAAATTGTAAAAAATTCACATTTTTAAAATTAAATTGTAATCTCTCCCCATAATCCTCTTCATATTACTACTACTCTCAGTACAAGAGGTCATGGTAGCTGGTACATTAGGGAGCCTGAGATCACTTACCTGATGTCTAATTAGGTGCAGATGTCATTGCCACAAATACGCAGTGGGACTATACGGTAATCTGTATTGACTTAGTTTTAATCACCTGTTCACTACTAGCACTTCAATCTCCACAACATGAGCTTCATTTCTATCAGTATTCTCGTCTCTCTTTGCCGTTTCTTGTTAAGTGGCTATCTGCCTCGTCATGGTGCAGCTCCTGACCTCATCCATCCTCCGTGCTCTCCCTGCACTCACATCATCATTAAGACAATGTTCTGGGCTGGCTTGTCAGAACTGGACGGGCTTGTCAGTCAGACAGCTGGGTTCATCTCAGCCTATGCCTCACTCCTGTCTGCAACTCCTTCCTCCCACAAAGACATGGATCAACTCTGATAACAGGGCGACACCCGCTCCCCTCTCTGCTGCATGCTACTTCAGTCATTCCGCCAGGCCTCCAGGCCATGGTGTTGGCACAGGTCTGCTTATCTCTGCTTAAACAGGCAATTCTTCCTCTTCTTTTGCGCTTAATAATTTTTTTCATGTGAACCCCACACTGCAAACATAACCACCCTCCCTTTCTCTTAAGGCTGCATTGAAGGTTGACAACTTTAATTGGCTGTGAGAGGCAGCTAGCTGAAAACTTCGACACCCACACATCAGTCTGTCAGGGTCTAGAAATTGCTTTTTTTTGTTTCAGACTACAAGCCAGAAAGGGAGTTTTGAAAGCCATATGTTACAGCACCTTGAAAAGCAAAAGCTGAGTCATTGTTATTGATCACCCACCCCGTCAGAGTTTTTCCTGCACAGAAATCCAAGGCGGCTGACAGTGTCACTTTTTGTGCCACCTTCATAAAAATATGCATGTCGCTGGCAATTTTAACTAGAAACTGTGCATGTGCATAAATATTAAGCTTGGTAAAAGTTAGATAAGCACAACATAAGAAAATGACACCCACTGACCGTTATTGATTATAGGAATGAAAGTTTAGCACTAAAGCTACGAGCTAGCCTTAAATATCTGTTTTTTGAAAACTGTTATGTGGCTTATGCAAATATTTTGAATCTGACTTTCCAGTGATCATGGCAGCAGTGATTGTAGCCAGGCTCATGAGCGGATAATTCGAAGGAAAAAATCACTTTTTGAGTGTAGTTCATGATCTAAAATTTTCAGTTTTCTCCTTCTCTGCCATTGTCCTGCCTTCTGTGTTCTTGGCGCATAGCCACCATTTATACTTTGCCACATGGATAATTGCAATCAGAAGCAAAACAAGGGCAAACATTTACTCAGCTGCAAAACGTTATGGGCGTGTTTGCCCTGTGATATCATTAGTGCAATATCTCTTGTGAATCAGATCTTGAGACGGGGCAGATAGCGGTTGCAAGTGACGCGCAATTCATGGTGCTATCAGCGACCGCAATCCATTCTTTGTGAATTCGCCCTTCAATGTTGAAACTGGATGGTCGGTCAGTTTGGAAACTGAAAAACAGGTTTCTCCAATGTACCGCCTTGATACAGAAAATGAGTTTTGTTTTGTTTTCTCTTGTCCTTTGGACTGGAAGCAATGCAATACTTTGTTAATATGGTAACATAGATGATGCTCAAACACTAACTTGACTTTTCACATGCAAAACATTAAAGTTAGCCAGCCTGGGGAATGGCAAAATAAAAAACACTTCACAGGAATAAACGTAGGGCTTCCCACAAGTTTCCCACACAAAAAAGTATAGAGATGTACATTACATTTCTGTTATAAGTAGTGTTTTACTGTTTTACTATGTGTTACTGGAAAATGTCTTGTTATATTTTGGGAAGTCTAAATTTTACATCAAAAATAACTTGATTTACAAACTTTTAATACCCTAAGTGTCAGCATTCTTTCTAATTCCTTCGAGGTCCATATCTCTCTCTCATACTGTCCTAGCATTCTCTGTTGCCATTAAACTAGACCTGACTGGCTGTCCCCATCTGCGCCTTGGCAGTCTGAAGCCTCGCAAACTGAACAAATTGGCACGAGGCAGTCTCGTTGGATGACCCCGTCAACTTCTGAACCCCAGCTTCCAAGCTTCCGAGCTCTTTGGGAAAACAAGACAATATGTGGAAGACTGCAGCGTGTATACAGGATGGGCGACAATGTGCTGGGACGGAAAGGTCTACAGGGGCCCCACATCTGCACAGAGGTGGCAAGGCATGTAGATGAATTAAACACCTTCAACATATGCTGACTTCACACGAGTTGATAATGCTAACACAATGTGGCAATGTGGAAGCCAGCTGCTAATTATACCATTTACCATTTTCTTTTTTTTCTCCCTAAAACCTGATCCCCTCTGTCTTCTCAGATTTTGCAAACATCTTCCTTTCTCTGTTTTGAGGAAAAGTTTTGTCACCTACTAGTCTGGCACCTTTCAGGCTGACCCTTTACTCTCACACTACAGGCTGATTAGGCTGGGAAAACACTGCAATTAACAAAACAAGTAACCTTATTTCTAATTGCATTGCTCAACACATAACAAGAGATGTCACAGGCAGATAATGTGCTCACACTAGATGATTACGCTAGGGCACACATTAAATTATTTAAGTGACACAAGTATATTAAAATTTCAAGTGTAACAACTGAACTGAACACCCCCCCCCCCTTTACTGCTTCATTTTGCCACCGGCGGTCTTTGCACTGGATTGCAATGTCTATTTTTAAATGTTTTATAAGCAAAACAATTTCTTTTGGAAGCCTTTTATTGGTTCCAATGATCTTTTCCCTCTTATGACTGAATGTACACAGTACACAATGTCTTTATTTTTGTGCAGATAGGCCAATTTTCTTAATGTCAGGTTGTAGATATCAAACATATCTGATTTTGTCCTGCTTGTTTAGATCTGTCACAGATTTGAGATTTAGTTCTCCATACAGGTTTCAGGCAGAAATAATCTATTTGGCTAAGTCAAACATCAATGTACAGAGCTAAAGGGCAACTGTTTTCTACTGTAGAGTAAACCTGTCTCTTAAAATTACTTTCATACATAACTAATTTGCATTAGCAAATATATAAGAAACATACATTTTTATCAACATAAGGAGGAAATATTTACATTGACCGTATTTGCAAGCGGTTCAGTGCTAATGCAAAATGTTGATACTGAGCGTATCGGCAAAACATGTTGACTTTTAAGTTGGTTGAGCATAATCCAGTTTTCAGTTAACTCGATAATGATTCCTCCATCATAACTGGCAAAGCAAATTTGGAGTATATAAATGTATTTTGTAGGCGATGGTTGTCTAGAGTCACCTCCCTTGAATGGCAAAAAAGAAACTATGGTAGATAACAAACTAGGAGAGAGGACATTTTTTGGTTTAGCCACAATAGCAGCGTGGCTCTAGGGGTGGCAAAGTTGGTCGGCCGATCAGTCCCCCACTTAAATATCCACCAAAACGTTGATCCTCTCGTGACATTTCAATTTGTCCAATTATCACCAAATACCTGCAAAGCTACTGACATTTTCATTAGCCTCAGCTTGGTGTTTAGCACTTATTATGTTAGCATGCTAATGTACAGGGTTGCCAACTCTCACGCTTCTGGCGTGTGACAGACGCTTTCACGTTCAGTCTCACGCTGCCCAAACAGTTCTCACGCCAAAACACCGCGACAGCAGCAGAGATGGACAGGCGAACGGACGTACCGCTGGTTACGCAGTGTAACCCCCATTCTTGAGTATGGGCGCTTATTCTGTTTGGTCCGCGATATGTGCGTGATGCTTATCACCGTGCTGATTGGACAGCTGTTCTGGCAGAAAACCCTGCGCGGAGCCCAGAAGGCGTTCAAGCAAGTCACTGAGTGAGTGTTCATATTTGGCTGAGTGAGTGAAAGAGTATTCATGTATATATTTGGCTAAGTGAGTATGTGTGGTCATGTGTAGATTTGTCTGTGTGTGTGTGTTCATGTATTGGCTATGTCAATATGTGTCTGGAGTAGGATAGGTTCCTGTGTTCTTTTGTTTCTTTTTGTTTATTTCTGGTTCTTGCTAGGTTACTTGTGAACAATCAATAAAATGGTGTAGTTCTGATATTGGAGTAGTTCTGACCGTGTTTGACTTTCATTAGTGAATGAACCTGTGTGCCCTTTAGTGTTTGTCTAATATTGTGAAATTGTGAGTATTTCCCAGGGTGGAAGTGGCTTAGTCAGGCTATATCCTTAAATCCTAGAATATAAGATCCCGCTCCCGCCACATGTGTAAGGTGCACACTTTTTTAAACCCTGATGGTGAATTGAGTCCAAATATGTGCACGTGATAAAGTGCGCGTGATTAAGCCCATGGGCCATGGCATCAAAATCTCACTCCAGCCAGGTACCCAAAGCTGGCAACCCTGTAATGTAGCAGAGTTAATGTTTCCACTTGGTATTACTTTCCATTACTATTGTTAATCTAGTTAGTAACTGCTGTATATTAAAATGTTTTTTTTCCAAGTTATTTTTGCTAATCTTGTTAATAATGCATTAACTATCCCACTGGGACTAGTCTATTGTGTGTAGCATTTGCTACCAGTCTGCTGTATTTTGTCCATGTGGTAGATCAATCATAAGCTCAGTTCAAATACTTATTTTTCCAACTTCCGGCTCCCGTGCCACCAAAACTGTCTGTGGGAGACCTAATATCATTCTGTTGTTACCAGGTCATTTTACTTTGTTAACTTTTTAATATGAGTTACCGATGGGCTGTATCGTGTTTCTTCTTTTTTGTTTTAGCTTGTTACAACCTAAGCAGGATTAAACGGCTGATGGGAGCCAAAAGAGCTGGTTTGTGCTTCATTTATTACACAACGCAAAAGAAAATACAAAACTGCTACACTAACACACTAAACTACAATGGTGGCCATGGGAAAAATGAGCTGTGAAACATCTTTACATTAGCACTTAGCGCAAAGCTTCATTGTGCATAACTACAGCCTCATAGAGCTGCTAGCGGGGCTGTGGACTCTTTTTTTTTTATTGCCTTTGACTATTGTGGACCAATAAGACTATTTTTGACTCCATAGCAGCCCTGCCTTTAAGAAATGGTTGTAGACACACAACAGTAGTCTGCAGATTTGTCTGTACGTTGATGGGCCTGAATGTATACACCCACAGTACAAGATAACCCTCACCTCTGTGAGAACAAACATCACCCTTCTATTCAGAACAACAAAGTCCCTCCCTTCCCCGTTTGCTCTTGTAAGGTAAAAACAAATTTCTTCAAGAACTACCTCAGCTCACCTTCTCCCCCTGAATCACACAGCACACTGAGTCATATCCCCTCTCTCACTGCTGCTTCCTCTAGTCACTTTATCTTGCATCATAAATCCCCTTTTCTTCTTTTCATTCTTTTTATTTTCTTCCATGCAGCACTCCTCTCTCTAGCACGATCAGTCCAGTGGTGGAGGGATGTTGTCAGGTGACTATGGATCTGTCCCTTGCAATCCTCCAATATTGGTTGTCTGTAGTGCTCATGAGGCAGGAATTTAAGCTCATTCAAGTCATTTAAGTCACTCTGGATATCAAAATGTAATAAATGTCTGACATGTTAATGTGGGTGACATGCTGTAACCTTAAAAAAGACCTGGCAATACAGTATGTCATCTGACAACATAAAGGAAAGGAACAAATATGCAAAAAAAGTGTAAATAATTAATAGCTTGTCATCCACTAATGTCATTAGTACGTGAAATGTGAACATTATTTTTACATTTTTGGCAGCCTGTCGTAATCTTTGACATGTCAGCTTAATCATTCTCAAGCAAGTATTAATAACTTTTGGCACCTAAAGAAAAGCCACTTTTGTATCTAAATTCCATAAAGTTGTGCTTGAGTGTGATGTTCCTGTGCTGAAATGAAATGCAGAGTTAAAGAGGAACTGACTCGGGCAGAGTGCATTGCAGGTGATCTTCTGTACAGACATGCCCTCGCAGAAAGCCCCGCCGTTGAGAGGCGCCGGGTTAGTACAGGTTCGCGATCGTTTCTGGACACCCCGCCCACATGGCACATTACAGGCCGACCACTCCGTCCACAGGGACCAGCCGCCGTTCACTGGAGGGAGTTCAACAAAGTCACAGAAGAGGAGGTAGAGTGAGTGCACAACAACACATATTACTTTTCTAAAACTCTGGCATAGTTAAATAGTCAAACTAACAAGAGCTGGGGTTATTAATGATTATGCAGCCTCCGAGGCACTGCAAGGCAACAATGCATAACGGCTGGAGCAGATTGAGCACAGCACGTTTATTGTGCTGGATATACAGCTCCCTCTTTCCTAATTGCCAGTTCAATGTTCCTTGCACTTGGATTAAGATAAAGACGTGGAAACTGTGTGAAAGCAAAGAAAACCGCCATTAACGGGATTGCCATTTCTAAAGGCAACTCTGACTCATACTGGTCGACAGGTTGGAGTCGACCACTTAGCGCTCTGACTGAAGCAGTTTACTCTATGATCTCTCTGTCTAACGTGTGTGGAAGCTAAATGTTTAGCAGCGCTATCAAAGCTGGTGGACCCGCATTGCTGGAAGGCCTCTGGCAAATAAATACTTAATAAGCAACACTCCCTTTAAATGAGATTAAGACACAGTGGCTTATTTCCTTTCATAAAGCACACATTGATTTTAAATGAGAGCCAGTAAATTGAGTCTTTGAATAATACATTCATCGAAATAAAGAGGAAACATCGCTCTTCAGTGGAAACACGGAGATGGGTCTCTTAATCACTTGTGTAGGGGTGCAGGAAACCAAACAAATTGATCTGAAGTGCCATGTAAACAGTGTGTCAGTACACTCTAATGTGTTGTAACAGGCAATAACAGCAGCAAGGAGGACAGCGTACCAAAGACTATCACAGTGGCTGCGGCACTGCGTCTCTTCGCCACGATGTTGCTAGCCAGGCAGGTGTAGTTGCCCGAGTCAGACAGCCGCGCCTCGTTGATGATGAGGTTGTGGTCCGCACGGGTGTCGATGTTGTCGTCCGTCAGGGAACTCAGCAGCTCTTCGTTTTTTAGCCATTCCACCTGCACAAGAGAGGTAATAATGGACAGAGATATGATGCACATTTGCGAGAAAAAAACCATCACATATCAATTCTAAAACATGAATCAACTATTAAAGGATCATTTTGGTTCATTACTACTTGGGTCTTATGTTTGCAGGACGGAGTTTGACAGGACAAGAAACACAAGCAGTCAGGTGATGAGACAGGTTGTAAGCCAACAGAGTAGCCAGATTATCTAAATCACTTTTTTGGAGGTAAAACTCCTGAAATGTCTGCAATAATCGTAAGTAATGATTTTGCCATTCATTTTCGCTTACTTTTATAAATAAGTTTGGCTAAGCTGGAGGTTTCTGATCATCGGACTGCTGTGTTTCATGAAGAGCACTACTCCCCCTGAGATAACTCTGTTTGGGCTTGGAGCTTTATAACAGAAAGCCCACATTACAAACTAGAGGCATGGGGTCTTAGATATGTGGCAGTTTTCCAAATAGGGAGGGTCTAATGATAGATGCTATTGAGTTACAACACAGGAATTGTAGGATCCGGTGTTTTTTTTAGTTTGACCCATACTAGAGACTAAAAGTCAGGATATCTCAGCCTCTCATACATTAATCTGTCTCCCCCAACTTTACAGAAGTGCAGTACTAAATCACTAGAGTGGCTGTTTGTCAACTAGTCATGATTTTATAGGCTGTTAAAGAAAAAATTCTGGTGTCAGTTGTGGTAACACTGACTCTGTCCTCCTATCTCTCAAATTTGGAATTCTTCGAAACGTGTTTACTGACAGGTTTTCCAAATTTTTAATCACAGTTTGCCAATTAAAAATTCGCCAATTTCAAAGGCAGCAGCTTTAACAAATGTGCGATCAGTGTGGGTATCGGTGTCAGTGCTGCTAATCCGACAGCTGGAGATCTGATTAAGTATTCATTTAGCACTCAGTCCTGTTCAGGGGGGTGACAAATGATGGTTTGGCATGCGTCATTGACAGCATATGAGGCACTGACTTCTTAATGATGTCAGGTGTCACAGGTGAAACCATTCATGTCAGTCAAATCATACGGCTGGGAAGTGGATCCACAACCATAAATATGTATATACTCAATGTACATATTCTAAAGCCCTATTTGGACTGGACTTATTTCCCTAGGTGAGGTGATTTAACATTACCTGCACTGTTCAGTGAGTGCAGAGCGGAGTGCATATAAGGATAGTCTTGCATAGCCAGACCTATCTCACTTCGTTTTAGCGCTGTGCCATTGCTGCAGAAAGGATTCTGCATATTAAAAAAACGCCTTGACTTGTTTGTATTTCTTTAAACCAATCACAATTGTCTTGGGCGGCGCTAAGCCCAGGAAGCAGCGACGGTGCCCTTGCAAAATATTGCGTTTTCCACAATAGAAAACATCACATAGTAAAAGTAAAAGACGTATGTCGACTATTTCATACGACCTCTACTGGTGAATGACAAGCATTCACCGAAAGAACCAAGCAGGCCTGCCGTATTGTGCGATCCAAATATTCGGCAAAACTTGCCATTTTCAGCGTGTAGCTTGCTAGCTCGGAGGTTGTTGTTGTTGTTTCGAGTAGCGACGGGGACTTTGGAAACGGTAACGCGCAGATAGCAGAAGGGGAGGAGAATTCCGTTAGCCAATGGCGGTGACGGATGTATTTTTTTTTCTGAGCTGATGTTTTTGCCAATCTGATTGATAGAAACATGTTAACACCAACATATAGTCCTATTTGGGAACTTAAATGACAACGGAAAAAATTAGTCATCAGGAGAGTGAGAGCTCATCAAATGGGCTACTGTAATGTCCGCTACAGGTAAGTAGTGGTATACTCTTTGCTAGTCCTGCTCAGCTGGTACAGACCATATCCTATAATTTCCCTGATGACTTATATTACAAAAAGGCACAGTGAATCAGGGAGGCAGTGTAACGCAGTTGAGGGGGCTATTATGGCAGGCTTTTTGGCCCAACTTTGAGCGTTGCCATTCGGAACAGATACAAACACATTTGCCTAAACTAGTTCCAAGCATACTGAACCCTAAAGTCTTACCTTCTCAGCAGATGCAGATCTCATATTTGGATTCCCTCCCCTTAAAACTGTAGCGACACACATCACTGCTGGTCAACTGCACCCTACAGGTCCCGCACAGCTAAACTAAGCAGCACAACCACCGGCACTAAAGCCATTAGGAAGTCAAAAGAAGCACTATAACCAATTACCAGCAACAGAGAGGAAAACTAATTATGAATTACAAACTTAGTGACGCTTTAGTGCTTCTACCCTGGTAAAGGAGCTGCATCGCTGCGTTTGCAAATTACATTCATGGTGTGGCAGAATGGGCCGGGCTGATGGATTTATAGGACGTGCACAGGCACCCTTTATAATAAACAACACTCAGGCTGGATGCAAATAGGAAGCCTGTGGGCATGCACACACTGGGTAAATAGAAATGACACACAGACCGGAGGGATGATGGATTGTAGGTATATATTGACACAAATAAAAATGATAATGAACATCATAACACAGTAATCATTTCTCACATTCTGCATTTTTCCACACCTATTTAAGTCAATTGCGCCACTGTTAGCAGGAGTGGGAATTTTTCTTTTTCGGAGGAGAGGAGCACAGTACAGTTTCGGCTGCTGAAGCCTCTATTTTTTCCCCGCTTGCCTTGAAGAAAACTTGGAAGCCGATCTTCAAAGGCTCCCAGATTCTTCTCTACAATTAAAAGATAGCCCTTAGCGCGGGTTTCATCAGAGGTAAAGCGCTTAGCATTGCTGATAGATAAGAGAATAGAGAGACAGAGGACTGGGGGACAGAGTCCAATTTCTCATGATTAAAGTCATCTGTCACTGAATGGGTGACACAAGTGGAGGCACCCCCACCGTCCCGACTCTTTATGTATTTATTTCAATTTTATCCTGGGAAATTTGTGACTTGAAAGAGGCAATTAATGTGTGGCACGAGCCGGCCCTCGCAGCACTTGGGGCCACGCTGCACATTATCTGTCTGTCTGCTGCTAACAGCCCTTGGGTAATGATGAAAAGATTCACAGAGCAGAAGGGAAGAGATAGAGAAAGATGCACAAAGAAGAGGGAGAGAGACAGAGAGGGGAAGGGGAGGAGGTGGTGGGAGAAAAAAAATGAAGGGACAAATACAAATTAGCCTGGCAAGTATGTGGCAGAGGATGTGAGAAATGAATTGCCTAATTGGCACATTTGTTTCAATTAGGATGTGGTCATCAGTGTCAGTCTTGACGGAGGGGTTTCCAGGCAGGGCCCCACATCAGGGCTTCCTCGCTGTGATTTCAATACCCGGACCGCCCCTGAAGGTCACCTCCTCCAGCCCTGCATAGCAGCCAGGTCCTCTCATCTACTTAAGTACACACACACACACACACACACACACACACACACACGCATACAGCTCATTCAGATGACATTTGCTGATGATTAGATGCTGAGAAATGTGGTGGTTGAGGGGCAATTAGAGGACAGAAGTGCAATGTAACGGGTGACACGGCAGCCATCATCAAGACTTATGAGGAGAGCGCTGATAAAGACCTTGCCAGCTGACACATTTTTTCCCTGCGCTTGTGTGCCTCATCGCCCCACTCCTAGGTCTAATGGTCATTTGATGTCAAGGTGACGCAGTACAAATGGTGCGCTTCAGTGCTATAAGGAGAAAAATCTGTCTTCTGAGTCATGCTTAGGTGTCACAATTTACCATGATCTCCTCCCCCCTTTCGGGAAACTCTCAGCCGCCTGTGGCAAAGCTGGCGTGGGTGGCAGAACTTTTTAATTGCCGAGTATCTCATCAATGCAATTACATGGATTAAGCGTCTCCGTGAGGCGTACCCCGGGGACCAGGGGACACCACTGGGACCCGCTGAGCAGCATATCAGGAATGATACCGCAGAGCACGGAGCTAATATACCCAACAGATTCCTCCCGCAGCCAATCAGCAGCACACGTAAAGAAAGGCATTCTCATTGCCCCCCTTCACACACACACACACACACACACAGACACAGACACCCGCAGACACTTTGAACTCAGCATGGCTCAGTGTGTTCATACGAACGGCAAGCCTGACAGCAGCAGGTAGAGTCGGAGGGAGCTATCTGCGGCTCAGCTGTGCTCTCCCGCTCCGGAGGTTAATCAGAAAAGATACGGAGGAGAACACAAAGTGGGCCTGCGTCGCCCATCCGCCTCCCCTGTTGCTTCCCAAATGCCACCTCTCCTCCCCTCTGAGCAATGTGGCACTGCATTACTATTCCACCCCGATCTGTCTTATCTTAACGAAATAAATAGAGGGAGCTCCCGGTTTCGGCCTGGGCTCGGGGAGGGTTGGGTGGGTGGGAGAGGGGGGTGTAATTGCTTTGCTTAATAATGAAGCTCATCATCTGCTCCCTAGGAGTCTTTCTCTGACCTATGAGAAAATAACAGAGGCGCTCGGCAGCGGGATCGGGAAGTGGAAACAAGTGCAGAAGAGGCAGGAGGTGGGACGGCGTTAAATGCTTACTTGTTTTGGAGTAGCATCGCAAATGTCTTTGTGAGGCTCAACAGAGAACAGCTTGTATCACAGGGCAGAAGCATTTAGTTGATTCCCCTTTGTGCCGTAGCCCAGGCGGTCTACCTGAGCTACTGTAGATCAAGGGGATTCATCTTGGATTAAAGGCTTTCATTCAGGGAAGTTGAAATTGGCTTCCAGTTTGGCTGTTCATTTCACACTTTCTCTCAGAGTAACCTCTCAAAAGAAACTCATTATACAGGGTTCTCATGGACTCCTTTCTCCCAGAGTTAAAAGATCTGCTCTGCATTCACACCCCCTGATATCTGTGAAGTAAAAGTGGGGGATTGGTTTTGGATCGGGAGCACCAAAACGAAACTACAAATAAGCCGCTCCTACGTTCTATTAACCATAGACAAATGACAGTCTCTGCTCTTTGGATTCGATGTATGAAGGTATCTTTGTAGCAAAACACTTTGAATTTGCATGTTGCAATTTACACTCACAGACAATACTCACACACCTGTGTCCTACATTTGAATTAACAAGAAAGTATTTTTCTGTTGATTAACTGTTGAATGGATGTCTGAAGATGTCTGCGCATTAAAGTTGAAGCCTGACTCAGTTTGTCTGATAAAGAAATGTTTTTTTTAAATGCAGGGAGACAATAACTGTTGATTTAACAGCATTTTAACTAGTCGAAGGTACAGACAATGAAACTTAATTTCATTGTCTGTACAATTGTGATATCGATGTTAACTTTTCAGCCACATAAAATAAAGTTTTATGGGATTTATTCAATTAAAATGGTTTACAGTCAATAACTACTTCCAAAGGGGTGTAGCCCTAAAAGTGACACAAATGCTTTAAGGTTAGGGTCAGTTTTTTACTCTGGGAAGAGAGAAGGACATTTTCATTAAATGGAAAGAACTTTTCTTTTCTGATTTGTTAAATTTTTTTCACGTTACAAAACTAAAATGGGAAAGGCCAGAGTAAGTCTTTAAAGTTTAAACTATGGTTTGAAGAGTGAAAAACCAAACTTGAAAACAACAAAAACAATATTTGGAAGTCTGTAATAACTGCTTTCTGTTTATTAAGAAACATTAAGTTTCATGAGTTTCATGTCTTGTAAAGAGTCAATACACTCCTTCAGGTCTGCATGCTGGGACTGTGGTAAAGATCTGAAACTGGAAAAAGAATGACTAAATGCCTAAATTGGACTAAATTGGACTGCATCAGATTGTACAAGTGTACCTAATAAAATGGCCACTGAGCGTATCTTCACCTCATGAAGTTGCTATGGCTAACTTGCTAATGTGTTAACAGCTGCCTATTTACAAATCCAGCATACATTTAGCAAAATTAGCATTCATTTGGAGCGGTGTTTTTGTTCACCTGACAAATGCTTTGGTCTCTACAGTACCCACTCCTGTGAACTATAAGGCTTGTTAGCTGCTAGAAGTTTAACTGTATTGTCCGGCTAGTTGCTAACTCTGTATTTTTGGTGCTGGGCCGGTAGTGTACAGAGGCTTATTGGAGCTTTTTTCTCAAAACACTGGTTTGCTAGGCGTCAAAATGAGGCTGATGACAATGGAGTTTTCTGGCCTGAAAACCAAAACAACGAGCTAAAAGAGGCTAAAATGGGAAATGCAGGGTTGGTTATAATTCTCTGTGCGTTTGCATTACATATAGTCATTTGATCCATTGTTGATATGTCCTAACATTCATTAGGACAACTTTAAGGTTGTGTTGGTGGTTTATGAATGTGAAAGACTTGATTTCACTGCTAGTGATTTGTTCTTAGCTGGAAAGATACTGGATAGTACAGCACTAGTGTTCAACTGTGATTTCATCATTTCTATGACCTCAACAAAGCTTGAAACATGTTTCCTTTTTCATTCAATTCTATTTTCTTGGATGTATTTTTGAGTGCACCTCTGTTATGACATCCTCTGTCACGTCAGCCTCGCGCTTCCCAAATGGCGATTCTATATGCTCTCACTTTTACTCCCACTGTTGTGGTGGATGTGTTGCAGAAGTGATTTGGAGATACTGCAGAGAGACAGCTAGAGGTGTGGGGATCACAGTCCTCCAGCAGGCATGGCTGCTCCAAGCAGCAGGTTAAAGCAGCTTTTCCTGTCTTTTTCTTAGTGATCTAAAAAAACATGCAACTCTTATTGCACAAACGTGTCAGTCATGCTGTGATGTCTTCCAGCGAGTTATGTTTTTTTCACTTGGAAGTAGGATTTTACAGTGACCTCTACTGTCATAGAAATGTCTTCTATGACATGTTCTATGTTCTACAATGTGTGTATTATTTGTTGATGAGTATTGCAAAATTTAAACACAAGACCTTTGAATAGAGTTGGCAAGGGGTTCTCACAAAGAGAGTGGAATAGGTTCGTGATTAATTACTGTGAAATACTCACCTGCTAATATTTTGCATCAAAACTATTCATACCAGCAGCGATGCGAATTTGCGATAGATAGATTTGCGCCAGCTCATTCTTCAGAAGAAAAATATACGACACTGAAATACTAGAAATACGACACTGTGACTCATATAAAGCCTGTGTGTGCTCAAGTGTCTTATGTTACCTCGGGTAGTCTTTGGGCAGCTTTTTAGCTGCAGGGCACACTGACACTGTTGCCTTTCTACCAACTCTGCTACATCCAAAAGTAAACTACATACACTGCTCACTATCCTGCATCCGGCTGCTGCTCCACACGTTGTCCTTGAGTTCATTGTCTTTATAATTTTTGTATCCTTTGTCATATAATACAGGGCGATGAGAAACACAAATGTAGCGTGAAGGAGCCTGATGATGAACAATTCTACATCTTTCATTGAGAAAAAAATTCACCTTCGCTGTGTGTGGCACAGCCGTGGTCCCTGCCATGAAACAAGTCTCTGTTAAAACATCATGTTATCTATATGACCTCCGGGCCATAAACCAGGACCCACCAGGACTCAGGGAGGACATTAAAGGAAAG